>JAQZBX010041100.1:0-22459 GCA_029593785.1 Cabassous unicinctus
CATTATCAATGGTAACCAATGTGCCCTGAAGATGGGCACGTCTACCCATAGTGTTTGTTCTATGTAAGTTCCCTGGGGAACTTCATGGAATGAGGGGGTGGCCAGGCATTTCAATTTGACTAAAATCAAGCATCCTGTCAACCTGGTCATGGGAATTGGGACCAAAGTCATATTAAACTGCATTTTAAAAAATAAAGTGAGATGATTTGTATACCTGAGTGTGTGGCTTCATATTGGCCATCATTAATTTTCCAACTTCTCTCTCTGACATTTCTTATCTCTTTGCTTCTTATTTAGATATACTGCCATCACATTCTTGATCCCTACAGTTTTATTTATATTTTATTCTTTATTATTATTTTCTTACTTCACATTTCTTCCTTACCACTCTAATTTTTTTTCCTCCTCTTTCCTTGATGAGGAAGAATCTCCTCTCAGAAAATGTTAGGACCCAGTAAGACAAGAACAGAGATGAGCATTTGAGAGCCTGAGCGTGACTTCATATAGCACTAAACACAAAACAAACAAACAACAGTTAAATAATGTTTGTTTGTACCTGAGACCCTTGATGCATTTGTGCCCCCTCCTAGATAAGGCTGGGATCTGGATTAGGGACTTGAAAGGCTTTGAGCACTTAGTGGATCTGTGCTCTTTGCTGCTGGGCTAGCAGTGAATGGCAGCGGGTAGATAAGTATATGTGAAATCCCTTGAACAAAGTCCTCTGTAACTGCAATATTTGCTACCGCCCAGAGAGTATTATGTCTTTGATAACAAAGAAGACTAATTGTATACCAAGGGTGTTAGGGACCAGGAAGAGCTTCCCAAAATGTCACAGGGTATGAAGAATCCAGGAGTAGACACTTCAGATATTATCCCACGTCCTCAGTGGGCCATAGGTTCTGGCTAGGAGGTATTATAGAAGAGCTGCAATACATTGATTGGAAGCTACCTGGATGAGGACAAATATCCAGCTTCATGTTTTCATTTTAGGCCTTCTCAGCATCCTGCCTCCTCATCCCCAAGGGTCTTCCTGCAAGCGACCCTGAGGATTTTGCAAATGTTGCTCCAAAGTGACTTCAAGTGGGGCCAAATAACTCAAAGGTTTCATACGTGTGTGCATATGAGTGGTAAACTCATTGTTTCTTAAAAGTCTTACTTAATTTTTGTTAGATATATTTCTAGGAACTTATTGTTGTTTTGGCAAATAATTTATTTTTAAATTACATTTTGTGCTATTACTGGTATGTCAAAATGTTATTAATTTTTTATCCTTTTGCTTTCAGTGTTGTGAAAAATCTCTGAGTGTTCCTTTAAGGTGAAGATTTGTGCCAGTTTCACTTGATCTGGGGCATCTTCATCCTTTCTGTCACTTTCCTTATTTATGATGATAAGTTTGTCTTCACTAATTTCCTCTGACCACATAGCTAGAGTTTCTCAAACAGCAGCAGTATCAACAGTCCCACAGTCAGCTATTTCTATTTCAGCTAACTCTATTTAAGTGTGATTAGAATTTCACTTCCAGCATTATCAATTTTCATTTCTTTGCTGGACTTTCATCTCTGTTGACCACTTCCCTTTTTTTATTATTTTTGTAAAATGTCACATAGGTTTAACACTGGGAGACGAAGAGGCAACACAACTACATTTTTAATTGTCTGTGCATGAAGTGAATAACAGACATACATGACCAATCACAGATAGATTTTGAAAGAAGTGACATGATTTGTCACTGAACACAATGCATATCTGCTCTTTCTGCTTTTTTGTAGACTGCGTAATTTATGTAGATACTCACAGTTAGTATATTGTGGTAATTGAAATCTGAACCATATTGTTGGGACTGGTGTTATGTAACTGAATCATGGTAAGTGAAATTCATGCATATTAGAACCATGCAAATGAGAACTGCTTACATTGAATTGCCATAAAATTAATAATACCTATAAAATGCAGAGCAATGACCAGAAAGTACATTGTGATCTGGTAAAAAAATATAGAAGGAAAATATTATTCACAATAACTACCCTCAAATTAGTATTATTATGAATAAACTCAAAAAGGAATAGACAACATTTATATTTTTTAAAAAGTAGAAAATCTATTAAAAGTCATAAAGGAAGACATGAGTAAAGGCAGAAATATACAATGTTCCTTAATGGCAAGGTTCAGCATTATAAAGATATCAATTCTCTCCCAAATTAATCTATGTAACTCCAGTTTAAGAGTACTAAGGTGACAATGACCATCTCAAGGAACAGAGAGAGTCGGCAACTGCAAGCAAGAAAGTCCCATCCATCTGCCCCATGGGTTCTAAGCCGCCTCTCAATTAGAGGTGGAGTGGGCATCATCATCACAGACTTCTCAGGATTGGGGAATGGACGATGGACTATAGTAGACTTACAGCTGTTCTACTGTAGACTTGTGATCCTAGCAATGGAAATACTTTTATCATGGATGTGGAGGCAGTGGCCACTGGAGGTTCTGAGGAGGAGAGGGGAAAATAGGTTTAATTTGGGGGCATTTTCAGGACTTGGAAATTATCCTGAATGACATTGCAATGACAGATACGGGCCATTGTATATCTTGTAATACCTTGCAAAAATGTGCAGGAGAGAATGTAAACTACAATGTAAACTATAATCATCGCTTAGTGGCAATGATCCAAGATGTGTTCATCAATTGTGGCAAATGTACCATACTAATGAAGGATGTTGTTCACATAGGAAAATGTGGGAGGGCTAGCGAACAGGGCAATGGGAATCCCCTACATTTTTTGTGAAACATTTAAGTAAACTAAGTTTCTTTAAAAAATAAAAATTTAAAAAAAGAAAAAAACAAGTACTAGGGAAATTCTAGAGTGGCTTTATAAATTTAAAGTGGGGAAGACCTTGTAATTAGCACAACCCTAGTAATCAGGTCAGAAAGCAGAGTCCAAACAGAAATAGTAAAAAAAAAATTTAATTTCTTACCAAAAAGTCTATAAAATCCATAATAAAATATAGACTGGAGTATAAGAACATCTTTGCATTACATATAACAGAAAAAAAATTAATATCTATAATATAGAAAGAGCTCTTACAAGCACCAACATAGATAAATCTCAAAATAATTATGCTAAATGAAAAAAGCCAGGCAAAAGAGACCACATATTCCATGATTCCATTTCTACTAGAAAATGCAAACTAATCTATAGTGATAAAAAGCAGATCAATGGTTGTCTGGGCCTGGGGAGAGATGGCAGACAGGAAGGAATTAATGAAGAAGCATGAGGAAGCCTTTAGGGGTGATGGATACGTACATTATCTTGATTGAGGTGATGGTTTAATGATTGTATACTAAGTCATAATTTATCTAATTGTAAATTTTCGATATGTACAGTTTATTCTATGTTAATTATATCTAAAAAAACTAAAAGTCAACTTGAACAAGATTAAAAGGCAATAAAAATAAGCAAAGGATATGCATAGCTAATTCACAAAAGAAGAAATCAAATGGCCAATAAAATTGTAAGAAGATATACCTTCACTAACAATCAGGGAAATTCAATTTAAAACAATAAATTATGATAATCACACCACTCTCCTATATCAATTTAAAGAATTGAAAGAAAATATGACTAAAGAAATAAAGGGTATTAAGAAGACACTGGGTGAGCATAAAAAACAATTTGAAAGTCTGCAAAGAAAAGTAACAGACCTTATGGGAATGAAATAAACAATGGATGAGATTAAAAATAAATTAGAGGTATGTACTGTGAAAATTTTTGACTTTTACCAACAATTTTAAAAAAACAAAAAACATTAGAGGCACATAAGAGCAGATCTGAATTGCTCAAAGACAGAATTAGTGATTTCGAAGACTGAACATCTGAACTAGAAAAGAGGAGACCAGAAAGAAAAGGAAATAGAAGAAATGTGACAGGGTCCCAGGGAATTGAATGACAATGCACAACACAAAAACATACACATTATCGGTGTCCCAGAAGGAGAAGAAAAGGGAAAAGGGGCAGAAAGAATATTTGAGGAAATAATGACTGAAAACTTCCCTACCCTTATGAAGGACATAAATATCAATATCCAAGGAAAACGCACCCCAAACAGAATAAATCTGAATAGACCTACCCTGAGACACCTTCTATTCAGAATGACAAATATCAGCAATAAAGAGAAAATTCTGAAAGTAGCAAGAGAAAAGAGCAAGGCATCACATTCAAGGGAAACTTGATAAGATTAAGTTAATTGCTGACCTCTCCTCAGAAACCATGGAGGGAGAAGAGAAGAAAGTGGTATGATGTATTTATGGTACTGAAAGAGAAAAACTGCCAGCCAAGAATTCTGTATCTGGCAAAGCTGTCCTTCAAAAATGAGGGTAAGTTCAAAGTCTTCACAGACAAACAAAAACTGATAGAATATGTTACTAAAAGACCAGAATTACAAGAGATACTAAAGGGAGTGCTGCAGCCTGAAAGGAAAAAAAACAAGGGCGAGAGACTTGGAGAAGAGTGTAGAAATGAAGATTACTAGAAAGGGTAAAAAGAGAGACAATAGTATGATATGACAACAGAAAGCCAAAGTCAAAATGGATGAAGTAAGTAATGTCTTTACAGTAATAACATTGAATATTAATGACTTGAGCTTCCCAATCAAAAGATATAGACTGATAGAATGGATAAAAATATATAAGCCATTCATATATTGTCTATAAGAGACTCATCTCAGATGTAAGGATAGAACCAGATTAAAAGTGAAAGACTGGAAAAAGATATTCCATGTAAATAGTAACAAAAAAGAGCTGGAGTAGCAATACTAATATCGGACAAAATAGATTTTAAATGCAAAATTGTTATAAGGGATGAAGAAGGTCATTATATATTAATAAAAGAAGCAATTCAGCAAGAAAAATAACTATATTAAGTATTTATTCACCGAGTCTCCATGCCCCAAGATACATGAGTCACACACTGGCAAAGCTGCAGGGAGAAATAGATGTCTCTACAATAATAGTTGGTGACTTCAATACACCACTCTCAGTATTGGATAGAGCATATGGACAGAGGATAAATAAAGAAACAGAGAACTTGAATAATATGATAAAGGAACTAGACCTAACAGATATCTACAGAGCATTGCACATCAAAACATTAGGATATACATTCTTTTCAAGTGCCCATGAATCATTCTCCAAGATAGACCATATGTTGGGTCACAAGACAAGTCTCAATAAATTTAAAAAGATTGAAATTATAAAAAACACTTTCTCTGATCATAACAGAATGAAGCTAGAAATCAATAATGGACAGAAAAAGGGGAAATGCATAAATATATGGAGATTAAACAACATACTCTTAAATAATCAAGGGGTCAAGGAAGAAATTGCAAGAGAATTCAGCAAATATCTTGAGATGAATGAAAATGAGAACAAAACATATCAAAACCTAAAGAACACTGCAAAGACAGTGCTGAGAGGGAAATTTATAGCCCTCAATGTTTACATTAAAAAAAGAAGAAAGAGCTAAAATTGAAGACTTAACTGCACAACTGGAGGAACTAGAAAAAGAATAGCAATGAATCCCAAACCCAGCCGAAGGAAAGAAATAGTAAAGATCAGAGCAGAAATAAATGAAATTGAGAACAAAAAGAAAATAGAGAGAATCAACAAAACCAAATGTTGGTTCTTTAAGAAGATCAACAAAATCAACAAACCCTTAGCTAAACTAACAAAGAAAAAAAGAGAGAAAATGCAAATAAATAAAATCAGGAATGAGAGGGGGGACATTACCACTGACCCTGCAGAAATAAGAGAGATAACAAGAGGATACTATGAACAACTGTATGCCAAAAAACTAGAAAATGCAAATGAGATGGACAAATTTCTAGAAGCACATAAACCACCTACACTCACCCTAGAAGAAACAGAAGACCTCAACAAACCAATCACAACTGAAGAGATTAAAACAGTCATCAAAAATCTCGCAAAGATGAAAAGCCCAGGACCAGATGGCTTCACAGGTGAATTCTACCAATCACTCAAAGACGACCTAATACCGATCTTGCTCAAGCTCTTCCAAAAAATTGAACAGGAAAGAATGCTACCAAACTGATTCTATGAAGCCAACATCACCCTAATACCAAAACCAGATAAAGATACTGCGAAAAAAGAAAATTACAGACCAATATCTCTAATGAATATAGGTGCAAAAATCCTTAAGAAAATACTTGCAAACAGAATCCAAAAGCACATTAAAAGTATTATACAGGGAAGCGGCTATGGCTCAATTGGTTGGGCTCCCGTTTACCATATGGGAGGCCATGGGTTCGATTCCCGGGGCCTCCTGGTGAAGGCAAGCAGGCCCACACGGTGCGATGTGTTGATGGCCTGCGCGGTGCGGTGAGCTGGCGAGCACAAGCAGCAAGGGGGGTACAAATAAATAAAAATAAATCTTTAAAAAAAAAAAAGTATTATACACCACGATCAAGTGGGTTTTATCCTAGGCAAGGGTGGTTCAAAACAAGAAAATCAATTAGTGTAATAAACTACATTGATAAATTGAAGAAGGAAAATCACGATTCTCTCTATTGATGCAGAAAAGGCATTTGACAAAATATAGCACCCTTTCTTGATAAAAACACTCCAAAAGATAGGAATAGAAGGAAGCTTTCTCAGTATGGTAAAGTGCATATATGAAAAACCTACAACTAGCATTGTACTCAAAGGTGAAAGACTGAATGCTTTCCGACTGAGATCAGGAACAATACAAGGATGCCCATTGTCACCACTGTTTTTTCAATATTGCGCTATAAGTTCTAGCTAGAGCAATTAGACTAGACAAAGAAATAAAAGGCACACAAATAGGAAAGAAAGAGGTAAAACTTTCACTATTCGCTGGTGACATGATCCTATATTTAGAAAATCCTGAAAAATCTACAACAAAGTTTGTTGTTTCTAGTTTCTACAAAAACTAGAATTAATAGACAAGTTCAGCAAAGTGGCAGGATATAAGATCAATACACAAAAAATCAACAGTGTTTTGTATACACTACTGATTTGCAGTCTGAGGAGGAAATCAGAAAAAAAAATTCCATTTTTAATAGCAACTAAAACAATCAAATATTTAGGAATAAACCTAACCAAAGACATAAAGGACCTATATTCAGAAAGCTACAAAACATTACTAAAAGAAACTGAAAAGACTTTAAAAAATGGAAGGATATTCAGTTTTCATGGATTAGAAAACTAAATATGGTTAAGATGTCCATTCTACCCAAACTGATTTATAGATTCAATGCAATCCCAATAAAAATCCCAACAGCCTTTTTTTGCAGAAATCGAAAAGCCAATAATCCAATCTATTTGGAAGGGTAAGGGACCCCAAATAGCAAAAAATATCTTAAAAAAGAAGAACGAAATTGGAGAACTCTCACTTCCTGACTTTAAAGCATATTACTTAGCTAAAGAGATAAAAACAGCATGGTATTGGCATAAGGACAGACAGATTGACCAATGGAACAGAATTGAGAACTCAAAAATCGACCCTCACATCTACAGCCAAGTGATTTTTGACAAGGCTGTCAAGCCCACTCAGCTGGGCCAGAACAGTCTACTCAGCAATAGGTGCTGGGAGAACTGGATAGCCACATCCAAAAGAAAGAAAGAGGACCCCTCTCTTACACCTTATATAAAAATTAACTCAAAATGGATCAATGACCTAAATATAAAAACAACCATAAAACTTCTAGAAGAAAATGTAGGGAAACATCTTCAAGATCTTGTGGTAGGTGGTAGTTTCTTAAACTTTACACCCAAAGCACAAACAACATAAGAAAAAATAGATAAATGGGACCTCCTCAAAACTCAACACTTTTGCACCTCAAAGGACTTTGCCAAAAGGATGAAAAGGCAGCCAACTCAATGGGAGAAAATATTTGGCAATCACATATCTGATAAGGATTTAATATCCATGATATATATGGAGATCATACGACGAAACAATAAAAAGACAAACTATCCAATTAAAAAATGGGCAAAAGACTTGAAAAGACAACTCTCCAAAGAAGAAATACAAATGGCAAAGAAACACATGAAAAAAATGTTCAACATTACTAGTGATTGGAGAAATGCAAATCAAAACTACAATGAATTATCATTTCACACCTATTAGACAGGCCACTATAAAAAAGTCGGAAAACTGTAAATGTTGGAGAGGCTGTGGAGAGAAAGGAATGCTTATTCACTGTTGGTGGGAATGTAGAATGTACAGCCACTCTGGAGGACTGCTTGGCTGTTCCTAAGGAAGTTGAATATAGACTTGCCATAGGACCTGGCACTACCATTGCTAGGTATATACCCAGAAGAAATAAGAGCAGTGACACAAATATACTTCTGCACACCAATGCTCATAGCAGCATTCATGATAGCCAAAAGTTGGAAAGAACCCAGGTGTCCATCAACTGATGAATGAATAAACAAATTGTGGAGTATACACACGATGGAATATTATGCAGTGGTAAGAAGAAATGAAGTCATTAAACATATGACAACATGGATGAACCTGGAGGACATTATGTTGAGTGTAGCAAGCCACACACAAAAGGACAAGTACTGTATGATTGCACTATTATGAACTAAATATATTATGTGAATTTTAAAGATATTATGTGAAATATAAATATGGGTAAAATTGCATATAGGAGACTGTTCTTCTTTGAAGTTGAACAAATGTATGTTGATACTACAAAATGTCAATATCAGACCCCCCAAGAAACAACATTATACTAAGTGAAGGAGATCAGACACAGAGTACTACATATTGCATGATTTCATTTATATAAAATGTAAATATAAATCAATTTATAAAGGTGAAATTAGATTAGTGGTTATGTAGGGCTTAGGAAGGAATGCTAAGGGGCATGGAGTCTTTATTTTTGGAATAATAAAATTGTTCTAAAATTTTTGAGATGTTGAATGTACAGCATTGTGATTATACTAAAAGCCATTGATTTTATACTTTGGTTACATCATATGGTATGTGACTATATCTCAATAAAACTGTTCAATAAACAAATAAATAATTGTGCAAGAATAGCCAGAAATAGCAGCTATGTTTAGCATGGGAAACAGAGAGAGATTGAGAGGTGAGGAATTTTCTTTGTCTGTTTTTTGTTTTTTATTATCAAAATAATGAAAATGCTCTAATAATAATTGAAGTGATGAACACAGAACTATGTCATTATACCAAATACCATTGATTGTACACTTTGGATGAATTGTATGTTTTATTAATATGTAGTAATAAAATTGATTTGTGTAAAAAAACAAATTACAATACCATTTTTGTCTATCAGATTGGAAAAATTGAAAAAAATTGTAATACCTAGTGTTGAGGAAGATGTTGGGAAACAGACATTATCATACATTGTGAGGCTAGATATGAAATAGAGAGTAATTTGGCTGTATCTATCCAAATCAAAGTTACATGTATCCTTTGATCAACTTCTAGGAATATATCATATAGAAATAATCATACAAATTGACAGATATATATATACACACACACGCATATATACATGTCTATTATAGCATTGTTTGAAATCACAGCAGCAACAACATAACCACCTATTACCCATCAATTGAATAAAATATTTTAGACAATAAAATATAATGCAGCTGTTAAGTTGAGATAGATGCATATATACTGAATTGGAACTATATCCATGATTAAGTGAAAAGGCAAGTTTAAGAGTAATCGTTTTGTTAAAAAAAAAAACACAACAAAACTAATTATGTTTGTGTGCTTGTGTATGTATGCATGTAAACAAAAATTTCTACCTGGAGAGTATAAATGACAGAATTGAGGAGAGATTTTCACTTTTTACTTTATACACTTTTGAATTGTATTATGTGTTCTTAGATTTACATTTTCTTTTTTCCTTTTGAAAGAAGTTTATGTATGATATTTATAGTATGTTTTTAAAAAATATCATGCCAAAGTCTAAATTGCTGTATTCCCCTCTGTAACAAGCCTCCTATCAACTCCCTCCCATCTTGTGTACCATTTTTGTCCCATGGTTTTTACTTCTGCTGTTTTTCAACCCTTTCAAATTTGAAAGTATTACTATTATTATTATGGTCATTTTTTTTCTTTAGATACTAGTTTAAATTTAGCTACCTTTTCTACATTATCTACATTTATCTTCATGCTTACCACTTTCTTTCCTCACCATTGCTTGTTGCATTTCAGACCTTCCTTCTGATAACATTTTCCTTCCTTCTGAAGTACAACTTTCACATGTTCCTTAAGTATAGAAACATGTTGGTGATAAACTCTCTAAGTTTCTATTTATCAACATTGTTTTACTCTCATTCTTGAAAGAAGGTTTTCTGGGTACACAATTCAAGAATGTTATTTTCTCTTAACATTTTGCAGATATTGTTCCTCTCTACTATCTATTTGTGGTTCCTGATTAGTTGTTTGAGTTTTCCCTTGAGCTGTTTTTATGATCTTTCGTTTGTTTGGGGTTTTCTGCAGTCTGGTGAGGTGGATAAACAGGAATTCTGCAATATCTCATGGCATGGGTAAGAAATAGTCTTCAGTAAGGGAAATTCACAAGCCCACGGGCATCAAGCAAGTATCTAAGTGTCCCAATTCCTTCTGGGAGTTATCCTTACAAGGCCACTTTCAGATCATTCAATTGTATCATAATTCCACCTTCTAACCTCTGGTTCTCGCATATATCTTAAATAGAAAGGGAAACAGCAGCTATTTGCCCCACCCGCCCCTGCAACCCTTCTCTTTGGGTGTCGGATATGTCTAAATTCAAGAGTTTGTCATCCCGGCCAGCCTTCCCCGCCACCCCACCAAGAGCAAGGTAGATTCTGCTTACTTTTCCTGGAGTGACGAGCTTTCAAGGTCGCAGTAGTTGTTATTTTGACTCCAAGGGCGACATCTAGGGGCAGACAAGAGTGGCTGCAGAGCTACCTGAAGCCACATTCCAGTATTTGAATCATCCTTCCAGCCATCCGGCGAGGTCCTCTTCCCGGGAGACCAGGTCTCCTGCCAGGGTAGAGTGGCCGAGAGTTTCCTCAATGTTCGACCTTTTCCTGACCATTTTGAACTGCGTTCTGAGCTGACTTAACTCCCCATTATAAAAGCCACCAGCACAGGGTTATGATGAGCCGTCATGGTTTTCGCCCAAAAACCCGAAATCCTTAAACTGGGTAGGTGGAATTCTCCCGCCTTTGGGCATCAGTGATCCCGAGAGGAGGTGGAGGGCGCGGACGACAGGATTGCACCCTTTGTTCACCTCTAGTTGGAACAGACCGGACCAAGGAAGTGACCTTGTAGCTGGCAACTAGCATGGGTTTGCAGGGCCGAGTGGGTGGGGCAGAGGGGTTATTTATCTTTGATATTTAAGAACTTGGGTGGGTCTCTCTCATTTTCTGGCACTAGGAGGCTGTGGGCTTTGAATGGCCCTGATTGCTACAAGAAACCAGTTTCCCCACACCCAGAACCTCTTTGTCCCTTGACTCCACCTGGTTTTCATCCCTCCTCACTGGCTTTTCAAGAGGATTCTTTCCCTAAAAACTGCTGGAGATTTTCTATTCCCCATTTGCCCTGTCTAGGCAACTTTTATGGTTTTGATCAAGGTTTTTCTATCAGTCCTCTGACTTTCTCTTTCTCTACCCTACAGCAGCCTGCAAACATCCAAGGAATTCGCCCCAGACTCAGAAACTCATCATTCTCCTTGACAACCCTTCTGCTCAACTGAGGTATTTTCCTAACCTGGCATGCAGTCTCCAGATGGTGCAGCCTCAGGTTCAGAGAAAGCACCTCTCCTCCAGCTCTTATGGTTAAACAATGGGTAAGACATACCTGCCCCCTCCTAATTGGTCAGTCCATAAATTTATCCTGCAATAGCAGGCCCTGCTATTGGTTGATCTTAATTTATGGAGACCCTGTCTACAGATGCTTCCCTCCAGAGAGGATGTCCATATCCTTATGCCAAGATTAAGGTGGATTAATGAATTTTGACCATCCATTCCTCTTATAGTCTCCCTGGTTTAATCCAGAAGTCCCAGGTTCAACTAAATTGGGAAAAGTTAATGGAAGGCAGTTTGGCAGGTATATTGAAAGTCTTAAAAATCTGTATCGATTTTGAGCTAGTAATTCCAATTCTATGACCTTGACCAAAGGAATTAATTGAACACATGAAAAAAGATGTACATACAAAGATATTCACAGAAATATTTATAAAAACAAAAATTGGGTAACAATTTTCATGTTCATTTGGTGATTAGTTAAAGTATGGAGCACCCCAAACAATTAAATTCTATGTAGCAGCTACTTTTTCACTATTTTAAATTACAATGAAGACCCATAGATACTGAAATGGAAAAATGTTCCCAATACCCTAAAGGAGAAAAGCAATGTAAAGAACAGCAAATATAACATGATCTCAACATATGTTGCACTTGAATCTGCAGTTTTGGGCCTTGCTAATCATTCCCTCTTTCTTGGACCTCTCTTAGTTTTCGTGGCACTGCTTTTCTCACTCCTAGTTTTCCTGCAATCTCTCTGACCACCTAGGCCTTCCGAATTTCTTCATCTATTCTTTTGCCCACTCATTGAATGTTGGTATTTCTTAAGTTTTCCATCCTTGCCTTTTTTAATCTTCTCACTCTTTCCTTGAGTGACTTCACTTACCACGTGAATTTGACAACCAACCAAATGTTAACAACTCTCTAATCTATATGTTTAGCTCAAATGGTTTTCCTAAGCTCTAGACCCATTTAGCCAACTGGGAATTGCCATTTGGGTGTTTTCCAGGCCCCTTAAACTCTGCCTGCCCAAAACAGAATTCGTATGTCCTCCCTTCCCATTTTGTCTTGAACTGCATCCTCCAAAGAGACATGTTGAGGGACTTCCAGTCAACTAAGATGGTGGTGTAAATCTGTTCCTCCAGAGAATCTCAAAAACTGGCAGAACTATCTTCCTCAAAATTCCAGAAAACAGATCAAGGTTTTGAGTAACTGGGCAAATGCCAAATAGAAAAAAACACAGCTTTGAAAATAGTAAGAGAAGCTCGTGGCACACTTGCTGATCCCTCTCCCAGCTCCTTCCTGACTCAGTGTGGAGCCAGCCTGTGCTCCCATTGTGGGTCCCTGACCCTGTTACAGAGGGAGCAGAGTAACCTCTATGCACATCTCCGGTGCCTGTATGTTAGTGCCTTACTGGGTGCATTCTTTATCAGCTAAGTCATTTCAATGATGTTCATCATGACACGGGCCCTTGCCATGTGCATCATCATGAGTAACATAGATTGTGCTGTTCCACTCCGCCAATTGTTTTTCAAAAGTTCTTTCCCCACACCAGGGTACCTTTGATTCTCCAATCGCACTACCTCCACGAACTTGACAAGACTGCTAAGCCATTAGTGATGGCCCATGAGTCAGTAAACAGGTACATAGAGAGGAAGCGATCCAGACGGCATGGGAGTAGCTAAGGCAGGGCGCAGTTCTCTTGCAATATAGAGAAGGCATAGAAGTCGTCTGGGGGAGCTGCTTTGGGGACCCCTGCAGACCAGCAAAGTGCTGAACTCATCATCCGGGAGGGATTGGGGTTGGAGAGACAGAGAGGCCAAAGGGAAAACAGTGAGTTGATACCCCTAAGTCTGGGAATGCTGCCCACCCAACCCTTCTGGGGAGAACAGTAAAATCTGCAGCTGAGTGGCCAACAGAGAGGGGAAAGGACAGATTCCTCCCTGGGAAGAGAGAAGGTGCAATAGAGGGCTGAGTGTGGTTTCTCTTTGGCAAATGTAGCTACCATAAATCGCTAGGTCATAAGAGCTAGTGGAAATTGAAGGATTCATCCCTTTGGAAGTGTTTGCTGAGGAGTGCCATTTGCTGGACAGCCAGGAAAGTGAAGGAAGACAGGGTGGTCTACCCTGATTCTTTCCCAGGCATGGTAGACCTGGTCAGGCCCCATTAGCAGCTCTCTTCCTATGGTCAAGTGATTTTTGACAAGGCTGTCAAACCCACTCAGCTGTGTCAGAATAGCCTGTTCAATAAATGGTGCTAGGAAAACTGGATATCCATATCTAAAAGAAAGAAAGAGTATTCTTATGTCACATACCTTATGCAAAAATTAATTCAAAATGGCCCAAGGGCCTAAATATAAAACAAGAAACATAAAACTCCTAGAAGAAAATGTAAGGAAACATCTTCAAGGTCTTGTGGTTGGTGGGGGTTTCTTGTACCTTACACCAGAGCATGAGCAACCAAAGAAAAAGGTAGACAAACGGGACTGCCTCAAAATTAAACACTTTTGTATTACAAACAATTTTGTTAAGAAAGTGAAAAGACAGCCAACTCAATGGGAAAAAGAATCTTTGGAAGCCATATATCTGATAAAAGATTAATCTCCATGTTATATAAAGAGATCACACAACTTAATGACAAAATGACAAGCAATTTCATTAAAAAATGGGCAAAAGAATTGAGTAGATATTTTTCTGAAATGGAAATAAAATGGCCAAAAGACACATGAAAAGATATTCAACATCACTAGCTACTAGGGAAAGGCAGATCAGAACTTCAATTAGATATCATCTCTCACATCATAGAATGGCCATTATTAAAAAAAATAACTACAAGTGCTGGAGAGGATGTAGAGAAATAAGAACACTCCTTCATGGTTGCTGGGAGTGTGAAATGGTGCAGACTCTCTGGAAGACTATTTGGCAGTTCCTCAGGAAACTAAATATAGAACTGCCATATGATCTGGCAATCCTGCTACTAGGAATATATTCAGAAGAACTGAAAGCAAGGACCTGAACAGATATTTGCACACCTACGTTCATAGTGGCATTATTCACAATTGCTAAAAAATGGAAACAACCTAAGTGTCCATCAACCAATGAATGGATAAACAAGGTGTGGTCTATTCATATGATGGACTATTATTCAACTCTAAAAAGAAATCAATTGGGAAACACATGATAACATGTGTTATTAAGGAACCATAAGGATATTATTTTGAGTAAAATAAGCCAGACACAAAAGGATGAATATTGTATGGTCTCACTGACATGAACTAAATACAATGAGTAGACTTATGGTGTTGGACTATGAAGTGTAGGTTGGTGGTAGGTGGAATGTGAGATGAAAAGGTGGAGATGATGCTGGATGTATGTAGAAGGTTTCATAAGGTCAAATGTAAATACGTGGTAATGGTTGGACTTGGTAAGAAATTATAATGTAACAAATACTGTTAATTTATAGATGTGATTGTGGCTGAAATGAGTAGTCTAGGGAGATTAATGTTAGTTGGAGGACAGCTGGAGGATAATATAGGGAATGTATAACAATGGTTTTGGCAGAAGATGAGGATTGTGGTTAATAATAAAAATACAGGAATGTTCCTTTATTACAAGCTGTTAAGAATGTGATGATACAATGGAAAATATAACTAATGTAATTCATGGACTATAGTTAACAATAACATTGTAATGTTTTGCAGCAAAAGAAAGTTAGTACTATATTAATGCTAAAGGTAAAAAAAAAGAATATGGGGTTTGGTTTTGTGAGATATGAATATGATTAAGCATTTTTTAATCTTCTTTATTTTTCATTAATAAGGAGACCCAGGCTATGTCATTTAACTAATCCGTGTTCATCCGTGTATTTTTCTGAACCCTAGAGTTAACAGTTGAGTTAGTAGGTGGCATTAAATGAGATGAAAGTGCCTGGAAAGAACTTTTTAGAAGTAATGCTTCCATAATTTGTTGAACTTTCCTATTCTGTTATTTTATGTTTTTTGAATTTGAAATAAAGTTATTTAAAAAAAGACATTACAAGAAAATTACAGACCAATATCCTTTATGAATATAGATGCAAAAGTCCTCAACAAAATACTAGCAAACTGAATCCAAAAATACATTAAAAGAATTATACACCATGATCAGTGGGTTTTATCCCAGGTAGGCAAGAATGGTTTAACTTAAGAAAATCAATTAATACATTGATTGCAAAGAATAAAGGATAAAAACACATGATTATCTCAATGGAGAAAAGGCATTTGGCAAAATCTAGCACCTCTTCTTGATAAATTAAAAAAAGACACTTAGAAAACTAGGAATAGAAGGAAACTTCCTCAACATGAAAAAAGGGCAAATATGAAAACCCCACAGAAAACATCATACTCAATGTTGAAAAACTGAAAGCTTTCCCTACAAGATCCTACAAGGATCCTCACTGTTACCACTGCTGTTCAGCACAGCAGTTCCATTAGGCAAGAAAAATAAATAAAAGGCATTCATATTGGAAAGGAAGAAGTTCTACTTTCCCTATTTGCAGATGATATTTCATCTATACAGAAAATCCTGAAAAAATCTACAATAAAGCTACTAGAGCTCATAAACACATTCAGCAAAAGGGTGGCGTAGAAGATTAACAGGCAAAAAATCAGTAGTGTTTCTATACACTTGCAATGAAAAATCTGAAGGGCAAATCAAGAAAAAAAATTCCATTTACAACAGAAATTAATAGAATCAAATTATCTAGGAATAAACTTAACCAAGGATGTAAAGGACTTATACATGGAAAACTACAAAACAGTGCTAAAAGAAATTTTAAAAGTCCTAAATAAATGGAAAGATGTGCCATGTTTATGGATTGGAAGACTAAATATAGTTAAAATGGCAACTGTAATCCAAAGCAATTTACAGATTCAATGCAATCCTAATAAAAATTCCAACAGAATTTTTTCAGAAATGGAAAAGCCAAATCATCAAATTTATAGAGAAGGGTAAGAGGTTCCAAAAAACTAAAACCATCTTGAAAAGAAGAACAAAGTTGGAGGATTTACACTTATTTTAAAATTTATTACAAAGCTACTGTAATCAAAACAGCATAGTACAGGCATAAGGGCAGACATCTAGATTAATGGAATTGAATTGAGAGCTCAGAAATCAACCCTCACATTTCTGGTTAATTGATTTTTGACAAGGGTGCCAAATTGACTCAATGGGGAGAGAACAGTCTCTTCAACAAATGGTTCTGGGAAAACTGGATAACCATATGCAAAACAACAAAGGTGGTCCCCTACATCATACCATAAACAATAGTTAACACAAAATGGATCAAAGACCTAAATATAAAAACCCAAACAACACAACTCTTAGAAGAAGAAAAAAAGTGAAGCATTTTCAGGACCTTGTGTTAGACAACAGATTCTTAGACTTGGAAAACAGTTTGGTAGTTCCTTAGAAAGTTAAGTATGGAATTACTATGTGACCTGGCAATCCAACTTTTAGGTATATACCCAAAAGTATTGAAAACAGGGACTCAAATAGATATTTGCACCCCAACGTTAATAGAAGCATTATTCACAATTGCCAAAAATGGATACAACCCAATGTCTACCAACTGATAAATGAATAAACAAAATGTGGTATATACATATAATGGAATACCATTCAATCATGAAAAAAAATGAGGTTCTGATACATGCAAAAACATGGATGAACCTTGACGATATCATGTTGAGTGAAATAAGCCAGACACAAAAGAACAAGAAATGAGTCTAACTCTGTTACACTGGGGAGCATAAATTCCATAGTAAGGCCCCACTGACAGGGTGCCGAACTCCTGAGATTTTCTGCCCTACTTGCAGTTCCTAGATGTCGCTAGAGCCCTCAGGAGCCCCGCTGTTTGAGGCACTGTTTCTTGAAGCTTTTTTTTTTTTTTTTCCCCCCTTGGTCTCTAAGAAAAGTTACAGGTTTACTGGGTCAAAAGGTGCCCTGGACACCATTCTGTTTGATTTTGCTTTGAGACGTTATCTGATTCCTGAAAGCAAAGCTGAGACGGTCTAGTTAATATCCTTCAGGGAACTAGTACAAAAAGTAAACTTCTAAAAGTAGATTAATAAAAAACCAGTTCAATTAGTGTATTAGAATTTTCAGAGCTGCTTAAGTGAAGAAATTTTTAGTAAGCACATTTTCCAGCTATATCAGCAAAAGGTTGATGTGTGAGAAATATGAAATGAAACTTGGTACTGTTATCATTCCGATACATGGAAAGCTGGTGCAGAGAATACCACAGAAAGTCATGGAATAAAACTGGATGAAAACAAAGCTTTGACTTCCAAAAGAACAAGATTTGATCCATATAGAAAGATTAAGTTTTCCACTTGCAGAATTTGTAAAAAAAAGTTCTGTTCCCTAGCCATTTTCTCATTGTTGTCAGAGCTTTGCCTACAAAAAGGGTATCTGTGAAATATGTGGGAAAGTTTTGGTTACCAAAACTAAAAGCAAAAATCTGTCTAGATGTACTGATGAAGTTTCTGGCTGTCATTATGATTTTACTTTCTGCTTTAAATTTTCAAGTCATAACTTAGATGGTGATATTGTAAGACAACATGTTTTAAGACAAATGATTAAGTTTAAACTAGGGAAGTTGATCAGTACTCATTATATTGCTTTTCAGGAAGTTCAGAACAGCAAAAATTTAAAAATTTATTTTTCTTAGAAGCATTTTATTAAACTGGACTCAGTAGCAAATTTAATGAAAACAAGATTTCCTGGTTCTGTATGCACTTTTTATTTAATATTATTCACATACTTCTTAGCCCCTTCCTCCAGTTTATTTCTAGATATGGTAAATGTGAGCAAGAGATTATTGATCTTTTACTCTGAACTTGATATCCAGGCTTATAATTCTTCCCTTATTCCTTTATTGTTTACCCAGTAATTAGAATCAGTAGTCCTTTAATTAATTGCGGTTACACAGGATTTATAAATGTTTGAGACCATTATTGCTGAATTGTCCCTTAATAATTTGCTCAATTAAGAGACAAGTTGGATTTGTGATTTTTAAAATTTCTTCTTGAAGCCAAAATGTCACTTTCTTTCATATAAGAAGAACATAAGAAACCCCCCATGCATCCAAATGTATATCCTGGATTTCAAAAAAACACATATACACACATTGCCTTGATTCAAAGTGTCATGAAAGCCAGGAGAACAGTGTTCACCTACGATGACATGTAATGAAGATGATCACCTCTTTGGGAAAGCTTTTTGAAGCAGAAACCAAACTTTTTTGACCTCACTTTCTCCCTACCCCCAAAAAGAAAAAATAGAGAAAAAAAATAAAATAAAAAAATAAAATAATTTTTTTCCCTGATAAACAAAAGCAGAAAGAATTTATTATCACTAGACATGTACCACAAGGAATCTTAAAGCAAGTTCTTCAGGAAGAAGGAAAATGATACTGGGCAGAAATCTGGTTCTATACACTAGAAATACAGAGTTCCAGAAATGGTTAAAATGAAGGCAAATAAGGCACTTTTTATTTTAATCATTCTAAAATATATTTAATTGTCTAAATCTGTGTTGTTCAATACACTAGCCATGTGGAGTAATACAATTTAAATTAATTAAACATTTAAAATTAAAAGCTAAAGATTCAGACCATTAGTCTAACTAGCCACATTTCAAGTACTCAAAAGCCACATGTGGCCAGTGGATACTGTATTGAACAACACATATATATAACATTTCCATAATTGAAAGTTTTTTTTTGGACAGAACTGGTCTAAAGCAAAAATAATAGCAATGTATTTTGAGTTTATACTGTACATAAAAAATAAAAGGTATGAGAACAAAAGTATAAAAGATGAAGGAAGGAACTCAAAGTACACTGTTGTACCATTCTTGAAATACGCTGAAGCAGTATAGTATTATTTAAGGGTAGACTGTAATTAATTAAACATTTATATTATGAACACTAAGGCAACCATGAAAACAACAAAGTGGTATAAATAATAAGCCAATAGTGGAGGCAAAATGTAATTATAAAAAATGTTCAATACATAAGCAGGCAGAAAAGGAGGAATAAAGGAACAAAACACAGAACAAATTGAAAACAACTAGGAATATGATAGATTTAAATCTAACAATATAAAAATATATTTAAAGAGTTTGAACACACCAATTATATGACAGAGGTTATCAGATTGGATAAACAAGCCAGATCCAACTATACACTGCCTACAAAAAACCCATTTTAAATATGAGGACACAAATAGGTTGAAAGTAATAGGATCAGATAGTGAAGAATCTGGAATTCTTACACATTGTGGTAGGAGGGCAAAATGGTACTGGCACTTTGGAAAACAGTTTGGCATTTTCTTGTGAAGTCAAATATACATTTAACATCTGATCCAGAAAGCCTACTCTTTAACCCAAGTAAAATGAAAAACCTATGTTCACACACACAAAACATTCATGAATTTTATAGTGGCTGTTATTACCCAAAGGGGTGCTGATGCAAGGTACCAGATATCGGTTGGCTATTATAAAGGGTATTTATTTGGGGTAGAAGCTTACAGTTACCATGCCATAAAGTGTACATTACTTCCCTCACCTAAGTCTGTTGCCACGTGTTGGAGCAAGATGGCTGCTCCAAGTGTTCTGCAAGAGTTCAGGCTTCCTTTTCCTCTTAAGGCTTCATGGTCCCAGCTTCTTCCAATATCAGCTGTAGGCTGGGATAAGTCTCATCTCTCTCCCAGGGCTCCTTTCTCTCCGGGCTCAGCTGCTCTGCTCTCTCCACAAGGCCAGCTGTAAACTATCAGGCAAATGGCTCATCTCTCTTCCCGGGGCCTCTGCTGGGTCTAATGGAGCCTTCTCTCCTTCCTCACCCACGTGCTTCTCTGAGTGTTTACTTCCTGGGGCTCCAGCATTAAAACTTTCAACTCTGTCCTCTGCTGTGTCTTTTCTCTGTGAGCCCCCACCCATCAAAGGGGCAGGGACTCAACATCCTCCTGATGTGGCCCAATCAAAGCCTTAATCATTATTTAATTAAGTAAAAGTGAAACCTTTGAATCCAATCCAATCTAACATGCCCAGAGGAAACAGACCAGTTCACAAAAATAATCCAGTATCTATTTTTGGAATTCATAAGCATTTCAAACTGCTTTATAATTGCTAAAAACTTGAAATAAACCAAATGTCTTTAAACTGATGAATGGATAAACTGTGGTACATCCATACAATGGTATTGTACTCGGCAATTAAAAAGAAATGAACTGCTGAGTCATGCAGCAACATGGATGACTCTCAAGTGCATTATAAGAGAATAAAAGCAAATTCAATTGGCTACATATTATATGATTCAACTTATATAGCATTCTGGAAAAGACAAAACTAAAATAAATGAAATAAAAGCAGTGCTATAATCTGAAGGTAAAAGGAAGAGGTTGACTATAAACAGGTACAGAAGAATTTGGGGGGTAATATCTTGATTTTGGTGATGGTGACATGACTCTAAGAATTTGTTAAAACTCAGAACTGTAGGCTAAAAAGAGTGAATATACCTTATAACTCAATAAATCTGAATTTACAAAGGAAGATAATGAATTTTCTTAGTCTATATACTTTAGAAAAGAGAGTCTGATGGAAGGATGAAAATGCTGATGCATTCAGCTGAGAGATACAAATCCATGGCAGCATTCATACGGAAAAAGGGAAATGAAGCAGAGGAAGGTATAAAGTAGGCTGAAACAAGCCTACAAATATCCATGGTAGGTGAACCTGCTCATCAGGTAGGACTTCCCCACACTTATGAAAGAAGAAATAGTCTCTCAGAGCAGTCCATGAGAGAAAGGAAGGAAAGAAAATGTGTCCACCTGTCTTTCCACAGTCTCTTGTTTCCCAATGGTTAAAGCTCACCACCGCAGGGAACTAACTCCCTAAGAAGTTACCTTCTCTGCACTTCTGGGTTGTCCCCTTTGTAGCTGCTAAGGACGCCAAATTCGATGCCCTGCAGTGTGGCATTTCATCCAATTGTGAAAGTGGCAGGAGGACCCCAATCATCAGATGAGAATGTACTGGTCAGCCTGACTTTATGGCAGTGGCCAAGAAGGAGAGCTCAGCACTCTCCTAGAGCATTTGATTTTTGGCATTGGAGGTGGAAATGGTAAGGTCCAAATGGATCTAAAGGTACAAACAGAATATAAGCTTCGTGATGGCATTTTTTGAATCTGTTTTGTTCGTTGATGTACCTCAACACCAAGAAGAATGTTTGACACAAAGTAGACTCTTCGTTCATGTTTGATGAATGGATAATTGATTAAATTTGGATGTGTGTAGGAGAGGTTGCTGTAAGAGCAAAGGCTTGAAGACGAAAAAGCACCTCTATGTCCTGGAGACATAAGTTAAGTCAGCTGAAGATAGACTTGGTTGTTTGTTTTCTATGTTTTCTAAATAGATCTGAGAGGAATAGAGTTGGATTAATTAATATTGTAGATCATGGCACACTATCATTATTCTATGCATAACACTTTTTAATTAAATTTGAAGCTATACTGAGACATAATTGGCATACAATAAACTGCACATATTAAAGTATACACTTTGCTAAATTTTGACATATGTTTACATCTGTGAAACCATCACATTAAAGA
>JAQZBX010041101.1:0-22481 GCA_029593785.1 Cabassous unicinctus
CTATTACTCTTAACCTTTGGTGATTCCTCTTCCTGTTTCATTTTATTAAATTCTATTAAGAGAGACATGAAAGAGGCCTACAAGAAAAGTTGGCTCAACCTACTTGGTATTTTATTCACATTTCACATCTGGGTGGTAGGCCTACATTTTCCATTTTTTATATGTGACTGATTTTCCCAGAATATCTCACCCTCGAAAAAAGCTACGCACTTTTGAGGGCAATTTTATATTATCGATAATTCTCATTCAGTGCAACACTAACTTTGAGCACGTCCCAGAAAAATGCCCAGTTTAACCATTTATTGAATGAGATGACAACTTTACTGACTTAAAGATTCTAGAGGCTAAAGCTGGATGGTGTTGCATTGGTCTCTATACTTTTGGTATGTTTGAAATACTTCTAATTTTAAAAATAATAATAAAATCTCATTGCCTATATCCAAAAAGATCTACATCCAAAAAAGGAAACATAAAGTAAGGATGATTTTGGCATCATCATAACTAACAGCAAAAAATTCCCAAATAGTCCATCAAAAGAACGGCTAAACAAAACGCAATGTTTCACATGACAGACTCCTACCTCGTAGTTAAAAGGAGAGAACTAGCTGTACATGGAACAATTTGAACAACACTGCTAGGTGAGGAAGAAATAGGTTTCAGAATAGTGTACGCAGTAAGGTTCCGTTATGGATTGGATTGTGCCCCCCAAAAAAACATGTTCACGTCCTAACTCGCAGCCCCTCGACATGAGCCTATTTGGAAACAGGGATGCTAATAGTTAAGATGCGGCCAAACTGGATTAGGGTGGGTCCTAAGCCAGTAAGACTGATGTCCTGATAAGGAGAGGAAATCTGGACACAGAAGAAGACAGGGGTGGAGAGAAGACAGCCACTGGCGGAGGCAGAGGACGCCATGAACTGCCGGCAAGCCCCCACAAGACCCCACAGACTTGAGGGTGGGCTCCCCGGCCGTGTGGCCCCGTCGGCATCTTCATTTCAGACTTCTCCAGAAGTGTGGAACCTTCGACTGTTGTTGTTTTAAGCCCGCCTGTTTGTGGTGCCTCGTTACAGCAGCCCTAGGGCTAAACTAAAACAGGGACCAATTAGGTAAAGCGTGTGCACGTGTGCACACACACGCACTCACATGCACACTCACGCACACACAGCCCTGAATCTAAGCTTAAGGAAACATCAGACAAACCCAGACTGAGAGGCATTCTTCAAAGTCACTGGCCTGGACTACTCCAAGGAGTTAAGGCCGTGAAAATTAAGGAAAGACTGAGGAGCTGATGAAGGAGACTAAAGAGACGTGACAGTTAAATGCAAACCAACAATTCTGCACTGGATCCTCTCATGACCAACTGGATCCTTTCACGCTATTAGGATAACTGGTGAAACCTGATTGGGGGCTAAGGCTTGGATGGCAGTAAATGTCAACAGTAATTTTCTAATTTTGTTTCTTTGCAGGAAATACACACCATTGTGTCCAGTGGTGACGGGGAGCCAGGTCAGCAACTTACTCTCAAGGAGAAAGGTCTGACATACACTCACCCAGAAATACTGTGCATTTTGTCCGAGTATATAGAAATGTGGGTACACACCTTTTTATGAAGTCTGGAACCTACCAATGAGGATACCTCTGGGAATGAGAGGTTGCAGTCAAGAGCATCTTTAGTGTTTCTTAAACTTCTAATTTTTTAAAAGATATAGATTTTACGTACTATGTGTGTAACAAAAATTCATATAATAATGCTATTTTATGGACTCATGAGAAAAATAAAAGGCAGGAAAAGAACTGTTCCTATAAAAATACCTTTCTACCCAGGAATCCTATTAAAAAATAACTAATAAAAAATAACATTTCTAAATTGGTACTCTCCAGTTAATATACTGCTTGCTTTAAATAAATTAATAAATAAACAGACTCTTCCCAGGAGAAAACAAAGGGGGCAAAGGGACATCGTGAAATTTAGGGGGGAAAAAAAGAGTCTACAGGGCATAAGACCAGATCTGGTCTGGATCTTCAAACGAACTTTTATAGAAATTGTACTTATCCCCTGAAGGTTTCCTGACCCAACCATGGCACCGGCAGCTAATAGGAGCCTTTGCCTCCCGCTGCAGTCAAACAGCTCTGTGATTCCTGGACAGAGCCACTGCTCAGGGACATCACGTGGGCAGCATGTTCCTGACTCAGCAGGAGGAGTGGGAAATGGAAACAAAGCTGCAAGCTCAGATCTTCCACTACACAGAAATCGAGGCTTCCGGGCTTCACTTTCAGGATTAAAAATAGAAAAAGAAAGTGACCTCACATTTAATGCAAAGCAGTCCAAGGAATACATTTTATGTGAGGAATCTTCATAAAATTGCTATCCTCTTGGCTTTTATACCAATGAAAATCACTAAGATGGTGGAGCAAGTCAGGGCAGAAGGGGCTACTACGAGACTCCTGACCTGCTACCAGCTAGCGGATGCCTTAGCGTCCACAACTCCCTGTGGCCCCAGAATTCATCCTCCGGCCATTGGAGCCACTGCCCCCTTCTGCCAGTCATTTCCCATGATCCCCAAAATCCAAGCAGGCCAGGAAACATACTTTTCCCAAAAACAGTTCTGCCCTCACATCCCAGCCCTCTGCCTGTCGCCCCCTGAGCTCCAGCCACACCGGCCTTCCTTCTCCCGGTCACCTCAGGGCCGTGCTCCTGCTGACCCCTCTGCCTAACATGTCCATTCCCCAGTCTGCACACAGTTCCTTCTCATGGCCTTCCTCAGAGATGCCTTCCCAGCAACTGTGCCCAAAGCGACTGGCCCCCACGCACAGCGTTCTCTAGCACCTCGTCCCTTTTTTATGTAATCACCAATTTAAATTATATTTATTTGTATCTATTTCCCCGCTTTGTGCTAAGGCACAAAGTTGGTTCAATGCTGTACCCACAGGCAGGACTAGCACAGTGGAGGCACCCTGTATCTACTGGATGGATGGCTGGGTGGGTGGATGAGTGGGTGGATGGATGGATGGATGGATGGACAGATGGAGATGGACAAGTAGATGGGTGGATGGATCCAGGGGTGGGTAGGCAGGTGGAATAAATAAACAAGCAAACAAACTAACAGACAAATGAGCATGGGCTTTTATCAAGTGCACAAACCACTAAGAAATCAGTGCCACACCATGCAGTGGGGACCAGAGGTAAACATTCGGAATGAAGCGCTCTCTGAAATGGGAGCCTGAAAGATGGGGGAGAGACATGAACAGGTAGAGACGGGGGAGGAGTTCATTTCAGGTGGAAGAACAGAAACACGAAGGAGAAATAAACATGATGCTTATTCAAGAAAGTAAATAATCTGCAAAACTAGTCCTACAACTCAATGTGAAAAGCTTTTTACCATGAATTTAACAAGAAATAAACTATAAACTATGAACCCTTTACAATTTCCTATATGTGTCTAAATATGAATGATTACCAACCACACTGCAGGGCAAAGTGTAAACTACACTGTAAACTACTGAGCATGCCTAGCAGCAGTGCTTCACCATATGCTCATCAATTGTAGCAAACGTACCACACTAATGAGGGATGCTGCTAATGGGGAAAAGTGTGGGCGGGGAGAGGGGGGTATATGGGAAGCCTTCTATATTTTCAATGTATCATTTATGTAATCTAAAGTTTCTTTAAAAACAAAATTTCTTTAAAAAGCTTAAACATTCACGTATTTCATTAAACTGCAGTTCTCTAAGCAGAGGCTTAGGCATCAATTATCCTGGGTTTTTATTATAGTCCCACCAATACACTGACAGGTGAGTAAGGCATTCCATTTCCAGTACCCCGAAAACCGAGAGGAGAACTTCGTGACTATAAATTGCTTTCAACTAACGATCACAAGAGGCTGCACCACAGCATTCTTGCTTAGCCACAGAACAATCCCTGTGTTGGGTTCATCTCTCTCGAGAAACAAGACATTCCACTAGCGCTGTCACCCAGCGTCGTGGCCGGTCATCAGTCACTGATCTATTGAGCTGCCACTGCTCTATCAGCCCTTCTCGACACACCTGTAATTGCGTGGAGGCATCGGGCTCTGAGGAGAGCTTCCTTGCTGCTGAGGGGCGGGGGAGGTGGGGGCCTGGGGGGTGCTGCTGAGTGAGAACAGCCTCGCACGTGACCTCGGCAGTCAAGCCCAGCCGTCCTGCTTCCTGGCAGCTCCAGGGACACAGGTTGCAAAGCACTTTTAGCCATTTCAGCTGGGGGAGGGGGGAAAGGGGAGCCACACCTGGACCAGACGATAACCACCGCGTCCGCACCCATCCTCTCCCGTGTGTCTCCAGTGTCAGCATGCAGAAGCAGCACATGAAGACCTGCTAAAAACAGAATCTGGTACCCTCCTGCCCTCCCAGCATGCCCAGAACTCTTCATTTCAATCCGTACCCTCAGGGGCTGACGCCGGCGGCTCACAGGCCTTCCTCTGAGCAGCGCTCCTCCCGGCGACTCTGGAGACATGATGCCTGCACGCAGCACCCCCACCCCAGCAGCAGCTTCATTTCTTTGGGGTCTTCAGAGAACCTGAGGAAAGCCCTGGACCCTCTCTCTCAGCTAAAGGCACTCACACACAAACATAGACACAAAACTTGGGGGGCAAGCTCAGGGCAGTTTGTGCACCCAAGAGCTCACCCTGACCCCCAGTCTAAGGGATCCCAATTCACAGCTCACTCAGCCGTCCTTACCTTCTCTTAGAGACCAGATTAAAGAAGATAAGAAACCCCGTACCAGTCATTAAAGATTGCACCGACACTGCAGCAGGGTGGCAAAACACCTCTGTGTAGTTAAACGTTTCATCTACTGGGCAGACCTTTAAAAAAATTACAGGTAGAGCTGCATTTTTCATCTCCATCACTTCCAGATCATTCTTTTCTCTCTTCCAGTAATGCAAATGTTTTGAACAAACCTTTCTACAAAATACCACTGGACACTTTTCTACAATTGCCTGGGACTATGAAGCTCCCAATGAATTAGCTAAGAAGCTAAGAATTCCCAATTAAAACCTTGAGTCTGTATCATTAAATTACTGCTGTGCCCAGTGTTTAAATCCATGGAAGGATAAACTTTACTTCCCTCCCTTGGGAATAAAAAGGATGCTGTTCATCTTTGGCAAATCAAGTCACTAAGATAAGGAGTTTGGGTTTACTTGTTTTTTAAACCCACCCACAAATAAGATTCGAAGATTGAAAGAACTAAGAACCCTGCCCCAAACCCATGCACAGGTACAAACAAAGCACTTAAATGCACTAAACCTTCAGTGTCCCGAGCAAATGGTTTAAAAGCAAAACAGATGTTCTGTTCTGGCTGGAGATTAGAAATGTTTTCTGTGCCAAAGGTAGAAGAGAAAATCACAGTTTTTAATTTACTTGCCATTCCTATAGCAAGGATCAAACTCTTTCTCAATTTTTGCAATTTTGACAACACATGCTATGAACTGCAGAAGGTAAGATGAAGGACAATAAAGAAACAAATAATTAAAGAGATCCCAGGCAGAGGGCCTTCTTTGTCTATGCTGCACTAACTTGGGACAACCATCTAAATGGGAACAAATTAAAATGTTCAATGAAAAGGCCATCCCTTGCTATCACCCCAAGCAGAAGAAGCCAGCTTGCTTGGAAGCAGGGGCCAGGCTCCCGACCCTTCCTTCCAGCCAGATACCCACACCTTGGACTGGGCGCCCCCTGGCTCCGACGAGGCACTCACTGTGGACTCCCACTGTGGGGGGCAGGGACAGGGCTGAGGGACGTCAGAGCCCACCTACCCTCTGTACACACCCCACTCCCCAGAAGGTTGTGCTTATTTCCCAACTCTTAAAAAAGTGGAAGTTCTGACCGAAAGGGTCAACAGGCAGGTGCCGGCCTGGGCCTGCTAGGAAGCCTGCCCTGAAGCCGGCGAGGGCCCAGGAGTCCAAGTCCCTGGCACGCCCACCGTGACAAACACTAAACACCGGCAGGAGCACTTTGTCTCAGGCCCCACTTCTGTTGTAGTAACGCTTTCCTGTAAACAAAGCAGGACTCTCATGCAACGTCTGTTCAGTAAATAATGTGACAAAATGGACAGGAATAATGGCATGATCTGGGTATCATTTTGGCAACCAGGCTTGGAAACAGGCCTTTGTGGCAAGTCGACAATTTCAGCCTGGTTAGAGGCCACAGAAAACCGGAAGCTGAAGCCAACCAAAACTGTGAAGCCGGAACCTAGGAAAAGGACTCAAAAGGGAAGGCACGCATTTAAATGAGTGTTCTTTTACGAAGAAATGCAAATTTCCTGGCATCAACCTAACTCCTCCCTATAGTCAGAATACTCCTCAGGAGATCTGTCCCTCAAGCAAAATGGGCAGTGATTCGAGACCACCTTTGTGTAGCTGCAATGGGGTACCTCGGCGGGACCGTGCTGCCCAGTTCCCAGCCTGGCCTCCGTTCCACCTGCCGGATTCCACAGCACGAATGGCCGAAAAGTGCCCCCTGCCACTGGACTTGCAAACAAGTGAAACCGAGTGGAGCTCTTTTTCCTCATCCCCCTTCTCTACTCTACATATTTCTTCCTATAGAAGCCACAAATGTTTCAATCTAGACAGTCCAAGGTTGCCAGGCACAGGGAAGGATGCTTGCTGATATGGCGAGTGTGCAGAGAAAATTACAGGTGGAGTGATGGCGAGATTCAGAGAAGGATAAAATTCAAAGCTCTAGTACCATTTTTCAAGGGTCAACTCATCCCAGTGATCTGCCAATAAATCCACAAGTTAATCCAAAGATGCGTATTTGTTCTTTTTTTATTTCCAGTTCCTTCCCACATTTCAATCTGGTGTGGTTTTCAATCACACTAAATAAATGAAAAGATAAATAACTGATGGTGACATTATGAACTCAGTGGGCCCTGGGTCTCAGAGAGGAGCCCCTCAATTACAAAATGCCACCTTCACCAGAAAAAAACCATGAGCTCCAACACACATCAGTCTCAGGCACGTGAGAGCTAGGAAAACAGATCCTCCTAAGGGAAGGGCATGTAAGATGAAAACAAGAGCAAGATTAAATTTCTACAGTCAGGAATGGCTGACCTGGCTGTTAAACCCTCCCCATATCTAGCCCCCCACAGAAGAATTCCTGCACTAGCAACATTTTCTAGGTAATAATCAGGATGTTCCAACCAGAATCGTGTTCTTCCATAAAAATGCAACAGGGAAAATAGCTTCTGTTTAGTGGTCCTGCAACTGCTTTGCTTCTATGATCTATTCCTTCTGGAAATATGTCCTACAGAGCAAGAACTTAAAAGTCTTCTCCAGGGTCTTCTTACTGTCAGGATAGATCATGGGACCCGCAGAGCAGCCTACAAATGCACTGGGTGGGCTGCTGATGTGGCTGTGGGAAAACAAGCAGAGGCTGCTGTGGCCAGTTCCGGAAAACAAGGATTAAGGTTGGCAAACCACTGATTACTTTCTCCAGCCCAGAATTCACCAGCTGTAGCTGCATCACCCATAAATAGAGCTCTGGGACTCCTAAAAATGAGAAGCCACCCGGATTTGAAGCACAAGTCAGAAAGACAACAAAGGAGAGTGCCTTCTGCTCTCTGCATCCTCACAGAGCAGAGAAAACCTCTGGCCCCTGGGGAGGCCTGCCCTGCTCAGCGCCAGCTCCCTCGGGCCTCAGGCCCTTCCCTGGCAGCACTGCTCACCAGCCCCTGATGCGCCTCCATGACAAAGTGCACGCTTGGCAGTGTCCTGCCTCCCAGAGAATGGCAGTGAGCAAGACACGTGGCACTTCAGGTTTAGGAAAGGGTGCACGCACAAGAAGCAGGGGAATAAGGAGATAACAGCCGTTACAAGTGCTGTGAAGGAAAGCATGTGAGAAGCCAGGGGGCTTATGTGGGATTAAGGGAGAGACGCTGAAACTGAGACAAGAGCCCAGAGGTAGGAAACAGCTCAGCCCAGAGGTAGGAAACAGCTCAGCCTATTCTTAGAACAGAGAGGAGGCAAGAGGAGGTAAAGCGGAGGCACGGAGAGAAAGATGGCTGCAGAGCAGGCGGAGAGCGCCACAGAAGCCTGGTCATTCACGCCTTGGTCAATGACTGGGAAAAAATTTAGACTGTAATGTGAACGCACTTGGAAGGCATGGGAGGGTTTTAAGGAGGAGCGTGATAGGATGGTCCTGCAACCTCGTGACAGTTCCTAAGCTGTCCTACGCCGACATCTGCCTTTCAGGTTTATGAGGCCCTCGTTTTCTCCCCGAGGGCGGCGCTGGGTCCCCCACAGCATTTCTTGCTCTCCCTCACGGTGCCCAGCACACTGTCATATACTACTGTCACATACATACACACACGTACATAAATACACACATACATACCCACTGTTCAGATGGTTTAAAGAACCTGTATTTTAAAGCAACTTGCCAAGAGAATGATTTTCCTGCACTGTATGCAGTTTTCACTATGTTAGATTATAATTGGGGAAAACGCTTAAGAATTAAAAGCCCACTGGACAGAAATGGGTGTTAATCTATGAGTAAAAACTGCCTCTGGACTTCCTACCAACACAGAAAGCAAACAAATCAGCTATGTGCGCCGGGAGGAACCCCGTGCTGAGGGAGAAGACAAGGGCAGGGCCAGGCCCTTCACACAAGCTCACAGCACCCGCCAGCGCCGCACCCGCCAGCACCGCACCCGCCAGCACCGCGCCGGGAAACAAGGGCCCCTTCCGTGCCTACTCATCGCCACCTAGTGGAAAACTAAAGGAGCAAAAGAGATTCGGGCAATTTTCTAGTCAGAGACTTCTGGGTGTGAGTCAACTGGTACAAATAATTGAAATTAGCACGGCACATTTCATGCATTTGAAGGTAAAGCTCCTAAAAGATTCAGAAGTAATGAAAATAAATAAGTTTTTTAAATCCTAAAAAGTTAACATGTCTCTTCAGAGGTTAAAAAAAAGGCCAATTTGTTGCTGTTGTTTTTAAACAAGAAAGCATGTTGAACTCCTAAAGATATAATGTGTCACTCTACTTTCAGAAAAATATTTCAAAGGGAAAAAAAATCACTTGACCAAAGTTTTTCTTCAAAGATTTAAATGAGATTAATAAGTAGAGACCAGAGAGTAACTATCAAATAAGCCAGAGGGAGTAGCTAGAGGCAAGAGGGAAAACCTGAGAGAGGAGTCACGAGCAGCAAGGTCCCGGCAGCGCTCAGGAGGGAGTGGGCAACAACGGCACGAGCTGCAGGAGGGGGAGGGGGCTGCAAAACGGCCAGGAAACTAGATAGCGCAGAGGTGACTGCGGACTGCGTCCAGAGCATGTGCAGGGCAGAGGACACTGGCGAGTGGGCGAGAAGGGAGGAAACGGAGACCCTTTTTAAGTGGAGTTAAGTGAGCATATTCAAAAGCCAATGTAGTTTATGTTGTACAGATGTTTCCACAATTAAAGAGAGAGAGTGAGACAGAAACTAGAGAGACAATGACAAATGCAATACATGATCCTAGGCTGAATCTAATACTGGAGGAGAAAAGGCCCAAAAGGACATTATTGGGACAGATGAAACAAACAGGAATTAGACTATCAGCTTTAGATCAATGATAAAGTTCTTGAACTTGATAACTGCACTTAAGGTGGTTACATAAGTGAATATCTTCTTAGGAAATGCACATGGAAGTATTATGTGTTCAAGGAACATTATCTATAAAAGCTACTCTCAAACTTTTAGAAAACAGATAGATGGACAGATGGATGGATGGAAAGTAGAATAATACAGCAAATGTAGCAAATGGTAAAATTGGTGCACTGGGGTACAGGGGAAGGAGTATGTTGGAGTTTCTCCATATTTTTTTATTATTTTTGCAATGGTCCTGTAAGTTTGAAATTATCTCAAAATTAAAAGTTTAAGGGGAGGGGGCGGATGTGGCTCAAATGGTTGGGCATCCGTCTGCCATATGGAGGGACCTGGGTTCGATCCCCGGGACCTCCCGGTAAAATGAAAAAATATATACAGAAGGCGCATGGGCTGCCAGGCTCTGTGTGCCGGTGAGCCGCCAGGCCCCAGAGCCATGCAGCAAGATGACGACGTAAAAGGAGAGAGACAAGACGAGATGCTCCGAAAGCTCTGAAAACCAGGAGCAGAGGTGGCACAGATAGCAGAACACCTCTCTCCTACATCGGAGGACTTCAGGATCGAATCCTGGTGAAGACTGGAGGAGGAGGATGAGAAGAGATGAAACAGACACAGAGAATTGCCTGGCGAATGGACACAAAACAGCAAATGGGGAAGGGGGGGGTTAAAATGGATCAAGTAAAATAAATAAATCTTAAAAAAAAAAAAAAGTTTAAGGGGAGCTGTGTCCCAGCGGAAGTAATTCCTCCAAATGCCCTAGAACCCACGGCGGCGACCCTGGTTTAGGGGCTATGGCAGTGAGGGGGATCCGGCTGCGGTGGCTATGAGGCTGAAGAGAAACTACTAAGGTTCCTGTTGAATCAAAGTCGAATTTCATAAGAACATAATGGATGGAGAGGAGAAAGCCAGTGGTGGCTGTGAAGGCCCTGATGCCATGTATGTCAAATTGATATCTTCTGATGGTCATGAATTTATCATAAAAAGAGAACATGCACTAACATCAGGAACAATAAAAGGCATGTTGAGGGGCCCAGGTCAATGTGCTGAGAATGACATCAATGAGGTCAATTTTAGAGAGATCCCTTCACATGTGCTATCAAAAGTGTGCATGTATTTTACCTACAAGGTTTGCTACACTAACAGTTCCACTGAGATTCCCGAATTCCCAAGTGCACCTGAAATTGCACTGGAACTGCTGATGGCTGTGAACTTCCTAGATTGTTAAATAAAATAAATTATAATAAACTGTTAACTTTTTTCAGTATTTAATACCTGTAATTCAGTTAGTGATTTTTTTTCATATAGCATGTTGTCTGTATGCAACTGAACTATAAAGTTCATTGCAAAGCAGATTACCTTCTGTTCTTTTTGCACAGCAGAGTTGAAATTGTTTGCTGCGTCAACAAATTAAGGACATTTTCACAAACTGCAAAATAAACAAATATGCTGATTCACTGGTGGTTTTGCCTTACCCTTTGGCTATGATTTTTAAAATTAGAGCAGTGATGCTATAGTAAATACTGAAATTTAGGTATATGTGAACAAGTTCTACAGGTAAACAATAGGGCTAAGTATTTTTATGTTTATAGTGTGTTTTTTTTAAATCCTATTTTGATCTTATAGTGTCATTAGCATTATAAAGTTATGCCAAGTAATTGCATTATAAATATGTTTATAACTTAGCCAAAACATTGATTTTTTTATAAAACTCTCAAAGACGTAAAAGTTGAAATTTCTTACGTGTCTTTTGATAAACTGCAGAATTGTTTAAGTGTATTTCATCTCTTTGTTTATTGCTGCAATTTAAGAATTTTATTTAAAAGCAATTTTGGAAGGTTACTAGGTACAGATTTTAGAGCAGTAACTTTTTAAGAACTACAGCCAGCTGGTTAACAAGTAAACTATATTACTTGGATTTCTTGTACATTATGCATTTTGGCCAAAGTACCGTACTTTCATTGACTATAAAGCTTCCTTTGTGATTACCATTATTTTTATACAGTCCCTTATTGTGACTGCAACAAGTCCAAATGTTTAAATGTGTTTTAGAAGATTCACTACGAACTTTATCTAGATCTTAAAAGCTAGACTTTTCTGAACCATTCCAGTCTTCCTCCATTCAACTGAAATGTTATAAAATATGAAAAGCATGTGGAGAGGTACAGGGAAAATGTTTACAATGCACCTTGATATAGTACATGAATTATCTTATATTGATTACTGTATGTACCAGTAAATATGATACCCATAATCTGTGGGTCTTTTACTGAAGTCAAAACTCATAAAGGAGGTCATTTAGCTTTTATACTAAGAAGACAAAATTCTGAAAAACTATAGAGAACATCTCTGCTTAGGCACAGGAAAAGAAGCATTGGGGTTGGCTTTAAATTGTCCCTATCTTCAGAGTAGGACACAGCTGTTAGTATCAGTTCTAAAAATCTAAATCTTCAGCTTAGATCTTCAAGACTGGCTTAATATGGACCAGTTTTATTAGAACTACAAAAAATAAACATAAACAACCCAGGTCTATAAAAGTAATTTTATCCTCTTTGAAAACCTAAATATTGCGTTTTCCAGCTTCTTGAAAGCAGTTAAATATAAATGTTAGTCGGATATATTTTAGTAACTTAAGACATACTAGCGCAGATTTCTATTCATATTTATTCACTGAGTACAATACTTGTAATATAATTCTGCTACTAGGTGACAACTAATGCCAGTTATAAACCTAAACGATGATCTCAAAGGTCAATTTGATAGTAAAAAAGTTAATTTTGACCAGTTTTAGTAGGTTACATGTGTTAGATCCAGCAGTAGCCTTAAGCTTAAGGCATTAAAATAGGACCGAAATAAAGATGAGGAAAACCGGTATATCCTATGGCAAATGATACTGCATGTTAGCAAAGGCTGTACTGTCAAAAGGTGTAATGAACACTTGGTGTTTGATCTTTTTAGCCTTAATTTTCTCTTTTTCCAAGGATTCTTGCAATTGTTTGGTTCAGGACATCTTGACATATGACTGAACAGTGAATTTTTATTTTGTTAAATTTAAGAGAAATTTCTTTTATATAGCATTGAAACCATCACAGTTTTCTGACACTTGGTATTTAGTTTATTTTTCAAATTATGTTCAAATCTCCCCAATATTTTTTTCTGCACAGAAAATTTCATCACAAATCTTTTCCTTTATTCAGTTAATATTTATTTCATTTTTGTACTGTCTAGATTATTTTTATGGTTTTCAGATTGCTTATCTCTCATGCAGTTATTATTAATGGATAATAATCTCCCTATTTTTGAAGAGTCCTGTTGATACTGAGAAATTCAACTTATTACAAGCAGTAAATTGAGCTCATTCTAACAGATAAATATATTTAGAAGACATCTTGCTATGCATGAAGCTGTCATCTTTGTGTTATTTTGCTAAGCTTATCAATTTATTATTCTATCAAAATAGTGCGATTATTCTGAGAAATAATATAAAATTGCTGTCAACAATTGAAAAGTGTTTAAACTAACCCTTATAGTTCCTATCTACATAGAGGAAATTTCATAGAATCTAACAAAACTTGAATGTATCTACACTTAGCAATGCTAAGTGGAGCCTCTGATTGGTTATATGTAAGTCTGATGAAACCCTTTAAGTCCAGTATTCAATAGATACCGTTGGCTTTATATATAGTATTTTATTACGTAAATTTGGCTTTATTCTAGGCCACTCATATTTGTGCTAAGATTTTATATTCCTATTAGGCTAAACTCTCGACTATTGTATGTAATGGTTTGATGGTTTAAACAAATATTTATTAGCCTAGAAGTATTTTGATGCCAAAACTGGAAGTTAGGGGGAGCGGATGGAGCTCAGTGGTTGAGCGCCTGCTTCCCATGTCTGAGGTTCTGGGCTCAATCCCCAGGGCCTCCTAAAAAAATAAAATAATTAAAAAAAAAAAAAACTGGAAGTTAGGAAGTCCAGAATCTTCTGCTAAATTAGCTATACGGCCTTGAATGGGACCTTAATTTCACAGCTATTATGTTAGGAGGTTGCACATCTGTAGGGTGATGTCTAACACCTTTATTTTTTTAATGAGCAGGATTGTGTTTGTGGTTGTTACTTAAACCCAACATTGTAACATTACAGATGATCAGATTAGAAGAATTATGACCTACAGAGAAAGTGGCCTTCTTGCTGCTTCTCTTAAATATTAGTCTATAGATTTAAGTTTTTCCTGCTTTTGAATTAGGCATTATTCTAAATTAGTCCTAAATATATTAACTAGAATAATTTTGAACCCTTGGAGTTATTCTCTATTGCCTGCTAATAAAGAAAATCCAATTTGAGGTATGATTATCAGTAACTGCTGATATAAATGAGAATTTATGTGCTTTGTTTTCATACCTGTATATGCAGTGCCAAGTCAACCTGATACTCATTTTTCATTCATGCTTTAATTTTCTAACTTATCCTGAATTGGGTGGATGTATCATTTCTTAATCTACTTTATGTATCTCTAATTGAAAACACCTAAAAATAAAACATTCGGTTACTTTCAAAAAAAAAAAAAAGTTTAAGGAGAAAAAGAAAAGCCAAAGGGCATAAGCTGGACGAGTGCGAGACCTCCTGCCTTGACAGGAGCACAGCAGGCTCAGGGCAGATGCTGAGGGCGTGCAAAGGGAGGGCGCCAAAGTCCAGGTGGGCCCGGCCATGCGGGCACATGACAGGGACCCACGCTGGGCGCGAAGCTCTGCTGTCGCCATGGTGAATTGCTTAACAACTTCAGAACCATGGGCCCCACATTCCTAGTCTGCACTGAGCCTCCCAAGTTCTGTAGCTGGTCCTGGCCTCAGGCCCCCTAGGGCAGAAGGAAGGCATGGACGGCAGCCCGCAGGCGCCTCTCTGATAGGGGTCATGGCGCCAGCGCCATCCGATGGTCTCTGTTCTCATCCACTGTGGGGGAGTGAGAGGACAGGACACGAGGGGACAGAGGTTAAAACGTCAGGGAGGCCAGAGAAATGTGGCAGACTCCACCCTCAGCAGGTGATCAAGGATAACATCATCTGTGAGAAGGCAAATCAGGAACAAATACCTCACGAGGTGTGACGTGACGCACGAAGCGGGGCACGAGTCACTCTTGTGCTATTCCTGCCAAAACGCACAACCTCAAAGGCCCAAATCAGGGAACGTTGTGCAAGATAGCGACCAGCACTTTTGAAAAGCGCTGCGGTCACGAGTAACAAGGAAGACTATCACAGATTGAAGAAGACTAAGGAAAAATGAAAACTAAATGCAGTGTGGGTTCTTGGGTTGGATCCTGGAACAGAAAAAAGGAGCGACAGAGGAAAAACTAATGAAATTCAAATAAGGTTTGTAGTTTAATTTAATAGTAATATATTAATTTCAATGTTTGGATTCTGGTACTATGATTACGTAAAACATTTAAATTAGGAGAAGCTGGGAAAAGAGTATAGGGGAACTCGGACTATGTTTTCAACCTTTCTGTAAGTCTAAATTATTTCAAAATAAGTTAAAGAGTTCATGCTGAGTTTTCATTTATGATTTTTTTAAAGTTATCAATAATTCCAGAACCCTCAATTACCACCTTGGAGATCCAGGGCTACTGCACCAGACGTGTTCCTGAGACCCCTGCAATCCAGAGAGTCAGTACCAAAAAAGAAAGGTTATGCTCCCCTTCAGGATTATGGCTGTCAACAGTCATGCAGCTTTAAGTTTACGTAACGCTTCCCCCACCGCTACTCCATCATTCCATCATCCCACTTCACAGCATCCTAAAAGGGAGGGAAGAGGGAGGCTCAGGGACGGCCCCCCAGCCCTGCCAGCCCCTCGTGTGTCTCGCCTTTGGAGGTGTGGTAAGCGTGAGAGCCGCACAGGCTGTGAGGACTGTTACAGGTTTCCTTTCTCTGTTTTAATTAAAATCTTTTCTGAAAGCTTACAGAATTGGCAGGAAATCCTGGTAGGACGTTACTTTAGAAAAATGAGGATTTACAAGGAACCTCGGCAGTGCCTTCCTCCGACCCTTGGTACAAAGGCCGCCCCAGGTAACCCACTCCTGATGGGAGAACCGGCCGGCGCAGGGCAGTGGGGTTGTGCCGCTCCACTACTGCCACCCAGCGGCGCCTGGACGCCATGGCACCTTGCCCAGAGCAGGAGCCCAGGGGGTCTGCAAAGGGCAGGAAGACGTTTTCTCTTCTGTGCCAAAGGCAGGAGGAGGCGAGAGAGAAGTGCAGGCCCCACCCCGCAGGAGCACGGAGGCGATACCGGTGCACACAGGAGCATGGACAGGCTTAGCATGCTTGGGAAAGGGTGTATTAAAATAAACACGAGGCCACGGCAAGAGGTTTTCTCCACTGGAGACTGAGGCCTGCACCAGACACGAAATGGAAGACCCAGGAAATGGTCCCCGCACCTGACTCTGGGCTTACCTGCTTGGGATCGGAGGTGGCAGTGCTGGCGGCCGGGGATTCCAGTTCTATGGTCACAGGCCCGTCGTTCTGAATGTGGATTTGCATGTAGGCGCCAAACTTGCCATCTGAAAGAGCAATTCCAACAGTCACAAGAGATGGAGGCGCCAGATCGCCCCGCCTGGAAAGCACACCTTGATGGCAGTCATGGGAAACCTGCAGAAGGCGCGGTGTCAGCACAGGACAAGGTCCTGAGGGAAATGTACAAGTGAGCAGCAGGTGCTGCTGCAGACCCAGCAGATGGGGCCGGATGAAAGGCCTGGTGACATCAAGTGCTGCACAGAATGCAGCACCAGGAATGTCAACCAGGGGGAAGGAGGTTGCTATAACCAATATAGGGCCTTTTGGTGAAGTATCCAGTAAAGTCCAAGTTGAGCAAACCCTACAACTCTGGAAGCCCACTTTGGGACGGCCAGTTAAACATGTACATATAAACAAGAGGAAATGTTCAAGGATGTTCACTGGCAGTGTTTAGAAAAGAAAAAGTGGAAACTACCTAACTTCCCTCAATAGGGGGACGAAGCCATGAGCACCACCTTCAACAGTCAGTGGAGCACCAGACAGCAGCCAAGGGGCTCCACAACAGGGCTCATCTCGAAGCATAATGTGAGCTCTAGATAAAGTCAGCTGCAACAAGGACACCTCCACTGTGACACCATTCGTGAAATGTCAGCAACACCCAAAGCAAGTTAAATCACTATATTATTCATGTATTATTTATGGATATGTGAATATGTGTATCGATGTTTTAAAAAATCTACAAACACGGGCAGGAAATATGAAAGACAAACGTGGGATGGTAATAACGCTTGTACTGGAGAGAAGGCAGGAGGTGGCAGGGTTTTAGTGCTCTGTTTAGAGAGAGAGATGTGATGGGAAAGTGATCAACAGGAGTGAGTACACTGGTCTAATTTTTTTTTGTATGTTTCGTAATTAAAATTTTAAAACAAATTAATTCTCAAAGGAAAAGAAAGCCTAGGAGGTTCCCCAAAAACAATCTCATAAATTGCCTCCTTGGGTGTAAAGTGGGGAGCAGAATCAAGAGGCAAGTCAAATGCAGAAGCCGCCTCAGACCAAGAACTGAGGAGACGCCTCACTCCTCACAGGCAAGACTGCCCAAAGCTGGGGGGCACAGGGCTTGGGGCACACTCCTCTTCTCCTGCTCCACACACCCCCACCCCGGTGAGGCTGCAGAACACTCTGTTCCCAGAGTGTGATGCACGCTCGCCAACGCGCTGCCGCAGACAGAGTGGCTCCCTGGGTCTCGGGAGCAAGGGCTCCCAGCCTTCTGTTTGACATGCAGACCCACCCATTTGTTTCCAATCAATTCCCTAACACCGAATCAGATTTAGAAAGAAAGCCAAAAATACGATGTGCGAGATGATGCCATGGAATAATCAGAATGCCTGTTCCGTCCGCTCCCACGCCTCTGGGCACTCTGGGTCTAAGTGCCACTGATGACACATACCAATACTTATGCAAGAGAACACGCTGTTCTCCACAGTTGGAGAGGGTTACTTGTAGACCATCTCAAATAAAATCATGTGTCTAATCCAAAACTAAGAAAAGAGTTAAATCCACAGAGGAAAAACAGTACGGAGTCTTCAGAAGTTGGGAATTCTTGGGCGCTCTTCTGTTCCTACCTGCCTCTGCAGGTAGTCTATATTTGGTCTTCCATTCGGAGTTAGCAACTCTGTGACAGACACAGCGCTAGAAACCAAAGACCCAGCTCAGAGGCTCAGGCAGCCCTGGTGCTCAGGAACCCGTGGTCGTGGGGTGGGGGGGGTGGACAAGCATGGTGATGAGGCAGAGTGGGAAGAAAAGGTTGGCTTCTGGCCCTGGAGGCCACATGAGGGTCTGAGTCCCCAACTTGGAGGCTGGGGAAGGAATCAGAACAAGCTGAGGCGACACCTGGTCTGAGTCTGGAAGGACAACTAGGACACAGGTTGGAAGATAAGAGGCCCAGCCACTGATGAGCTCTGCCACCTGGCACGCTTTAACCTCACGACAGCTCAGCCAGGGCTACTAACAGCACCTGAATCGTGGTGAAATGACACACGACTGTGCATGTCGAGTCCTGGGGCAGTGGCTAGGCACACGGTGGGGACAAAGTGGATGTCTGCTCTTATTATTATGAAAAAGGCCTTCCAGGTGTTTCTTGAGTGAAGAATGCCACAGTTTTTTTATATTTTTTGGAAAACCATGCTTGTATCAACGCCCCCTTGGAGAATTCTGATGTACAGCAGCACGTTAAAGGGTCTCAAGATATCCTGGGATAAAGAAATCTATTTATTTTCTTTTACTCTGGTGTTCCCCAAACTTCCCTAGGCAGGGAGTCCCAAATTCACACGGGACATCCTTTCACAGTACAGCCCCCTGGAAGAGGCTAAGGAAGGGAAAAGCAGGGAGTGGCACCCCACCATGGGGACTGACTGGGGCCGGGAGTCCCTCCCTCTCCCAGTGGCCCCCCTGGAGAGCAGCTGTGTCCTCGGACTGGTCAGCCTTCTGCTGGCCTCATGCCCTGGGCCACCTGGACATCAGACCCTCCCCAACCCGAGGCCACCTGCATGAGCCTTTGCTCCTCACCATCACATCCACACAATTCCCACTTCTGATTCTTCCCCAATGGATCCCTAACCTCGCAGAGAGTTCTAGCAAAGTGGTATACCAATCGTCAGTTTGCTTAAGCCCACAGAGGGCAGCACTGGAAATTCTATTACAAGTACCCGAGCGGTTCACCATTTTTATAGGCAAGATTATTAATCTCATTCCTATTAATCTCATTCCTACTGGGGCACCAAAGAGGTTCAAATAGTGGTTATCCTCTGTGATGGCCTATCAGATGAAAGTGGCCATTCAAGTAAACAGAGCTCTCAGTTTTATCCATGTCAGACTAGCTAAAAAGCAATCCGCTGGGAAGGAAATCATGTGTTTAATTGCATGCTAAAATTATGGCTACAATTAGTAGCAAATTTCAGCCCCTGCACTCCTCAGGGAAGCTGAAGGCAGATTCAGGAGGAAAGGAATTATTTCCGACCTTGAATTTCTGTTGCCAGGATATATGGCATATGCGTCACTGTTTATCATTCCAAGTAGCAAAAAATATATTTTCTTTTCCTGTTTGTCTTCAGTTGAGAACAGAACTATTATCTGAATTTCCATTTGTACAGACAATAAATCCAAAGAAATGTTTTAAGAGGCCTTCAAATGGTAACATTTTTTTCCAGTCCAGATCAAAGAGTAAAGCCCCCAGGAAAAATTATATTAGCCAGGGAAAAGAATTACATTTTTAAAACTAATCTTAAAAGACAAAACCTATCTTCAAAACTACATCTGGGCTCCTCCAGTGATAGAATCAAGTTGTTCTTAAATATAAGTCCCCAGAGTCCACCCAGAGCTGGAGCAAAGCACATGCCAAGCACGGTTATGCAACACAGTACAACCAGGACAACACGGAGCCGCAGCCAACTGGACGTGAATAATCTCCAGCAGCAGTCGGCTGAGGCCCCTAACACAACCACAAACCAGAACTGCCTCGCCTCATTACTTGCTAGTTAACTGCACAGGATGATTCTGAGGCCCCTTTGAAGAATGCCTGACTGACCCTCCAGAACTTGCCAAGATGACCCACACCACCTCTCAGTGCCCCGGTTTCTCCCAGTGTGACGACAGGACAGTCATCTTTGGACGGTGACGTGGATGTACAGGAGTTGGTACAGGCGGAGCACCTGGCCCTGAGCCCAGTGATCAGAAAATCTGAGTTACCCTCATTGCCATCTCCACCGTCACGGTCCATGGCAGTCTACAAGCAAATTGGGGGTCTGGGGTTAGAAGAGAAAAACAGGCCAAAAAGCATGCAATTGCGGAAAACCTGGGGGGATACACCGCGGCTTCTTCACCTTGCTGGCAGGGGCAAGCCTGCTGCAGCAAGCACATGCTCCCCACCGCTGGAGCCCACCAGGGCCTGCCTCGGGCCGGTGCTGGGGGCCCCCGGGCCAGCCCTCTAAGCGCGGTCCCCAAAGGCAGTTCTGTCTGCCGTCACGGGGGCATTCTCTCATTGCCCAGACTTCCTCTTTACTTTTCGACCTGTTCAGAACCCAGGCAGGGAAGATGAGGGTCACCGACAGGGACCTGCCACTGGAGGCTAGGCTGGGAACATGAAGAAGCCGAGCAAATGAGTGGAACTGAGGGTCGAAACCAGCCCATGGTGAGGCCTGGCCACGGCCTGGCTGGAGTTTGGCTCTTGATGACCTGATGGGCTTGCGCTGCGCCCTGGCACCTGTCAGAGGGCGACCCTGCAGGTCACTGGTGCTGTGGCAGCTCTGTCCTCAAGTGCAGAGCGGCTTCTGTGAAGCAGGAGGGCTTGGCTGAGGTCAGAATGCCCCGGCCGAGATAAGGAGTCAAATACAGCAGTGGACGCCTGGCTCAAGAGTTTCCGGAGAGGAAGGCTGGGCCAGGTGGGCAGCATTTGAACCACTGTCCTACTCCATTCTACCTTCAGGGCCAAGGAGGAAGCTGTGGAACCGCAAGCCCTGGATTCCTGTGGCATGCCCCGAGGCTCAAGAATCCCCTCCCTGCCATGGCCTCTCCAGTTGGCTCTGCAGTGGCTCCATGCATTGGAGGGAGACACCTCCTCTGGGAGGCAACAGGCACTGGGGCCAAGGCCCAGGGGCCAGGACCAAACTGCCAGTTCACAGGAAGGCGAGGAGGGACCTGCCACCACAGGGGCCCACCTGCAATTCCAACCCTAAGAGCCACAGATTTGAGATGATAAATGCTTAGGTCAGAAATCAGCCTCTTGCTGGGAGGTTAAGTTCCCAAATGAGCTGAACTTCTGAGGTCCCTTGATTGGGTTCAAAACAATCAATGTAGACCTTCTTGCACAATGGGGAGGCTTCGCTGACCATCAGGCTTTGCCCGGACAAGTCTAAGCTCGACTGGGGTCCCTGGCATCATCTGCCTGGGATGACTATGCTGGGGGGAGGCCAACTGGCCTTCTGAGGCGTGAGTGAGCTACTGCTGAGGCCCCAAAGGACCTTACATGGACACCTCTGTTCAGCTACAGCTGCTGAACAAACCCAGCCTGCCACAGGCACTGGACACCTACCACTGAGACCAGAGAGAGTAAGAAGCCGGAAGGATGGGTTCTGCACTCATAGGGGCACATGAATTTTATCTCAGACTTTAATTCCTTTAGATTTGAGATAATATCGAGTTTGATCCTGATCTGTGATTTCTCCCTGGGAATGTGATTATGGAAGAAGGCGACGTTTAAATTCAGTGCATCTCCTTGTTGTGGGCATTTTGTTCCGAGTTCCTTACAGATGTTCTTATTGGCGTAGCTAACACTGCCATTTAATCTCACTGCAGAACCTCTGACTTGCTGGGGTGGGCAGTGGGGCTGGGCATGCTTTGGGATGGGCCACAGAAAAGGGACTAAACCTTTAGCCTTTGGAGCAGAGCAGCCTTAGAGGGGCCTGGGAAGGCAGGTTGCAGATACTTTTCAGAGTCTCTGAGGACAAAATCTAAGCTGCCCCCAGGAACAGCCTCCGAGAGGTTCCAAGATAGACTTGAAGGACTGATCTGACCAGCTCTGACCCTCCCCTGGGTAGAGAGCCCCACAGCCCTGGCTGACTGTAGGGTTAACAGTTAAAGCTAATGGATTAAGGCAAAACACTGGGAACTGACATTACGCGAAGTGAAAGAAACCAGACTCAAAGTACTACATATGGTATGACTCCATTTGTATAAAATGTAAATATAAATAAATCTATAGGCACTGAATTAGAATGGAGGTTAAGTAGGGCTGGGAAAGGATAGAGGGATTGAGAGGTGACTGCTGAGGTGGGTTTTTTTTTATTTTGGAGTAATGAAAATGTTCTAACACTGGGTGATGAATGCACAACTCTGTGATTATACTAAGAGCCACTGATGTTACTACATTTTGGATGGACTGTATGGTGTGTGAATATATCTCAGAAAAACTGCAGAAAAAACAAAAAACCACTGAGAACTGTTTGTTTTCCCACTGCTGGTCTCCCCAAGAAGGATTTCCCTGATCACATTCCTGGCCTCTGTCTGCCCCTTCCCAAACTCCTCCAACTGGTGAATTTGGAGGAAATAACTGGGCACGCTGTAGTGAGCCTTCTCAAAGTTCAAAAGACTAGGGACTATGAATGAGCCCCAGAAACACAAAGTGGGGGGAGAGGGTCTACTGACCATGTGTAACTGCATGGGACTGGCTGCTTCTTACAGACAAGAGGAAAACCAATATCACTATTTACAACCCAGCAGGTTTCCCAGAAAAGTTCGTTGGTTGGACTATATAGAAGTCAGCTCAGAAAAAACCACACTTTGATTTTAAGACATATATATATATATATATATA
>JAQZBX010041102.1:0-22460 GCA_029593785.1 Cabassous unicinctus
TGGTTGCTGCTCCCTTGGGGAATGTAGCAGAGCTCTCCAGGGTGGGAATTCAGATTTCCTCATTGAGTAATTGTCTACCCGCCGTGACCATGCCCCATCCCTTGATCATTTGAACAATTTTATATATCTTTCATGTATATTCAGATGGACTTGCTCCCATGAATCCCCCATCCCTGACACCCCCCAATGATCCTCTGCAATTTTTCATATTCTCTGTTTCTTGTTGACCTTCTGTCTAATTGTTCTATCTATTGATATGAGTGGCATATTGAAGACTTCAACTATTATTGTAGAGATGTCTATTTCTACTTTCAGATTTGTCAGAGTTTGTTGCATTTATTTTGAGGCATTCTGGTTAGGTGCATAAATATTTATGTCTGTTAGTCATTTCTGCTGGAGTCTCCCTTTTATTGATTGTATAATGGTCATCTGTATCTCTTAGCACATTTTTTTTTTTGATTTAAAATCTGTTTTATCTGACACAAGTATAGCTACCCCCACTTTTTTTTGTTTACTATTTGTGTGAAATATCTTTTTTCAACTTTTCATTTTCAATGTATTTGCATAGTTGGGTCTAAGGTGATTCTCCTACAGACAACATATGAAGGGCTCATGTTTTCTTATCCATTCTGTAAGCCTATGTCTTTTGATTGGAGCATTAAATCCACTAATATTCAATGTTATTACTGTAAAGACATTACTTCAGCCATTTTATCCTTTGGATTTCATATGTCATATCTCACTTTTGTCCACCTTTTTATTTTTTCAGTTACCCTTTGTGGAAGTTTGAGATAATTTTATGAATTTCAAAAAGAGAAAGATTATGTTTGTATGCTAATCTGTTTCTCTGTTGTGTGATACCCTTTGATTATATTAAATTCAGCTGAGGTGATTTGATTAGATTACCTGTTATGATTAGGGCTTTTCATTTGCCTATATCAGTAGGCATGACTCATGTTGAGTCCCTGTCCCATTGCTAGATCTGATATAAAAGGACACTCTCACAGACAGACAGGAATAGAGAGCTCTGCCATTTTTGATCCTAACATATGACAGAAAGCAGAAGGCTCAAACAGCTGAGACTGATATAGAAGGCCCATAAAGAAACAAGCCTATGCCAAGAAAGAAGACAACAGGATCACTTAAGTATGAAGCCACAAGAGCCTGGGCCCATGGATCCTCAAGAGGAAGATGAAGCAAAGAGGGAAAAGTAGAGACCAAGTAAGAGATTGGTGACCCTCTTGCTTCAACACATAGTAACTGACTTTGTTGAGAAAGCACCCTTAAATCAGACTGTTTATGGCCTTGTAACTGTAAGCTTTTACCCTAAATAAATTTTATAAATGCCAACTGATTTTTTATATTTTAAATGTGCAGCCCTTTGGCAAACCAATACACCTTTTCTGATAGTCTTCACTTCTATACTCTCCTCCAAGCCCCTCTCTCTTCTCTTAATTCTTTTCTAGCTGCAGAAACTTTTAGTGTGTTTCCTGCAGAGCTGAAATCTTGCTTAGAAACTCTCTTAGTTTCTGTTTAGCTGTGAATATTTTAAACTCTCTGTCATATTTGAAGGACAGTTTTGGCAAATCGAGTTCTTGGCCTGGAGTTTTCTCTTTCAGTATCTTAATTACATCATATAGCCTTCTTGCCTCCATGGTTTCTGAAGAGAATTCCACACTAAGTCCCCTGTATGTGATATTTCACTCTTCCTTTACTGTTTTCAGAATTTTCTCTTTATTTTTGGCATTTGGCATTCTGAATATTATGTGTCAAGGGGTAGGTTTACTTAGATTTATTCTAATTGGAGTATGCTGTGTTTCCTGGACACATATATGCATGTCTTTAATGAGAGTTGGGGACTTTTCAGCCATCATTTCCTCAAATACTCCTTTTGCCCTTCTTGTCTCCTTCTGGAATTTCCATAACATGTATGTTAGTGCACTTTGTGTTATTATTCAACTCCCTGAGTTCCTGCTCAATTTTTTCCATTCTTTTCTCTCTCTGTTTTTCTCTTTTCAATTTCAGTTGTGCTTTCCTCTACATCTCTGTTACTTTTTCCAATGTTTTAAATCTGCTTTGTGTGCTTCAATTGTATTTTTAATCTCACTTATTGTATCTTTCATATCTATAAGCACTGTTATTTTCTATGCAATGTTTCAAGTTTTTCTTTGTGTTCACCCATTGTCTTCTTAATATATTTCATTTTTTTAGCCATGTTGTCCTTCAGTTCTATGATTTGATGTAAGAAATTTTTATGAACCTCATTGATTAGCTGTTTAAATTCATGTCTTGTCTGAAGTTTTTATTTGTTCCTTTCCCTGAGTTATGTCTTCCTTTTTCTTTCTGTGGCTTGTAATTTTTTGCTGATATCTATGCATCTGATTCTGATGTTGAGTTTATGCTGATGTTCAGTTTCTGTCTCTTTCTTAGGGATTTATTGTTAAGTAGATGTGTGCTGCCACTGTTCTTTGACTCTTGGTTGAAATTGTTCTAAGTATTTAGGATTGCCCCTGTTTAATTGCTCAGACCAGAGCTAAGGACCCAGGAACTTGATACAGGTCAGTTTCCAAGGGCCTTGGAGAGGGTGACAGTAAAGACACCTGCTTGCCTCTTTTATTTATTTTATTATTTTCCTTTTTTGTGCACTTTTCTGGTCTGGCCAGCAGATGACACTCTTGGAAGATCTCTCAACTCAGACCCAGGTGCTAGGGGAGATTACATTCAGTGTAACTGCTCCAGTGGGTGGGCAGCACAGAAGCAATATCCTCAGTCTTGGCTAAGCCTCACAAACAAATTTTCTCAGAAGCTCTTCTCAACCCCTGGCTAGACTCACCCTCCCTCTGTCTCCTCAGCAAACAGTCTGGGACAATAGGGAGGGGGTTTAAGGAAGAAGAATGTCTTTTAGCTCTCAGTGCAATATCATGGCTCCACCTGGCCTGTAACTGTTAGACTTCCTCCAGTGCAGCAGACCAACTTTGCTGGCCAAAATCTGAATTTGCTGTAGGCTGTGTTCCTCACTCTTCTCTTTCTTGGGGAAGAGGATCCCTGCAAGCCCCTCTCCACAGTCACTGCAGTTCTCACCTGGTGAAGTACACAGACTGCTATTTGCTCTGCATATGGAGGTGTTAGGTAACCCCTGCTGTTTTGGCACCTCTACTCATGGGACTTTTCAGTCAGTTGAGACTCTCTGTTCCTCTCTCTTCTTCGTGGTGATTCACTTTCCACTGGCATCCTGGGTCCCAGGGCAGCCCTCCAGACAGTTTCACCCTGTTCTCTAGCTACTTTTTTGGGAGAGACATGATCTCTCCAACTCTCTAATCCTCCATCTTCCTGAAAGTCCTTCTTATATTTTTCACTTCATTTCCATTTTAAATATGACCTTTTGAAGATATCATTTTAGTTTAGGCATGGTGTACTGAATGAGTTTGGTTTGTCATAGATTGTTGCAGTCCTTTATAAGCAGAATGAAATTCAGATGAAGAGAGAAAGTCACAGAAGATGCTGGAAATCACTGGGACCCGGGTAGAAAGGAGAATGACATCACCATGCACATTGGCACATGACAGAAAGAAACAAGGACAAAGGATCAATTGCAGAGCAACTGAGAATACCACGGGCTTAGGGGAAAGTATCGGCTTTCTGATGATGGAAATTACTTCTGTCAGCTTTAAATCTATGAACCAATAAATTCATGTTGTTTTAAGGCAAACTAATTCAGAGTATTTGCTTTAGAAGCCAGAAAAATAAGAAAAACTCCTTGAATGAAACAATCAGAAACTTCTGTAATATCTTGTGTTAGGCCATGCATTTACACCAAAAGCCAGGGAAAAAAAGAAGCAAATAGATAAATGGGATTTCATATATACTAAAATGTTTGTGCATCAAATTACTTTGTCATGAAAGCGATAAAAAAAAAAAAAACCTACAAAACAGTGGAAAATAATGGGAAATTATTTATCAGATATGAGTTTATTTTCCAGATTATATAAGACAATCCTACAACTTGACAATGAAAAGACCACAACCCAATTAAAAATAAGCAAAACATTTATAGCATTTTCTCTAAAGAAAATAGATAAATGGTCAATAAGCATATGAAAAGATGTACCACATCAATACCGTTAAGATTATGAAAATCAAAAGTATGAGATACTATTTCACACCCAGAAGAATGCTTACTATGCAAAACAGGGAATAACAAGTTTTGGAGATTATGTGGAGAATCAGAACACATATTCTTTATTGATGGGAAGGTAAAATGCTACTGGTACAGCTACTGTGGAAAACAGTTTGAAGCTTTTCAGAAGGTTTAGTGTTGAATTATTAAATGAGATTGTGATCCTAATTTTAGGAATATGCCCTAACAAATTGAAAACAGGGACTTGAACACATATTCACACAGCAGTGTTTATAGCAGCACTATTCAAAATTGCCAAAAGATGGAAGCAACTAAACTCCTGTTATCAGATGAGTGGATAAACAAAAGAAAGTATATACATAAAAAGAATATCACTCAACCTCAAAAAGTAATTAAGACATGTTAAAGAATGGCCATTATTAAAAACAAATGGAACACTACAAGTTCTGGAGAAGATGTGGAAAAATAAGAACATTCCTTCACTGTTGGTGGGAGTGTAAAATGGTTCAGCCTCTGTGGACAACAGTGTGGCAATTCCCTAGGAAGCTAAATATAGAACTGCCCTATGATCCATTAATCCCACTACTCAGAATATATTCAGAAGAACTGAAATCAAGGATGCAAGGAACTATTTGCACAACAATGTTCACAGAGGCATTATTCAAGCCTGGTAAAAGATAGAAAGAAGATAGGTGCCTGTCAATGGATGAATGGATAAAAAATATGGTATCTACTTATGATCAAATGCTATTCACATGTAAGAAGAAATGAACTGAGGAAGTACATGACAACGTATATGAACCTTGAGCATTTTATGTTGAATGAAATTAGACAGAAAAGGACAAATATTGTATGGTCTTGCTGATATGTATTAAATACACTGAGTTAAACTATTGAGTATAGGTTAGTAGGAGAAAGAATGTAGGTCAATAAGTAGGAGTTGATACTGAATGTATGCAGAATGTATAGAAAGTTTGATTGTAAATATGTGGTAATAGATGGAGTTGATGGTAGCACATTATAATGAATGTAACAAACGCTGCTGATTTATAGAGTGATTGTGGCTGAAAAGGGTAGTCTAGGGAGGTTATTATTAATTGAAACAAAGTTAGAGGATAATCTAGGGACTGTATAATCATGATTTTTGGTGGTAGAAAAGGATTGTGGTTATTAATACAAGTATAAGAATGTTAAGAATATGGTGATACATGGGCAAAATACAACTAATGTAACTTATAGAGTATTATTAACATTAATATTGTAATATTTTCATAGCAAAAACAAAGAAGGTACTTTATCAATGATAAATGTCAAAAAAAGTATATGAGGTATAAATTTATGAGATATGAATATGACTAAGCACATTTTTCTTCATTAGCAAAGAGACCTTGATCATATAATTTATCCAATCTGTGCTCATTTATGTATCTTGCAGAGCAGCGTAGAAATGATGGGTTTTGCTTTTAGGATTAAATAAGATAATTATGTCTGGAGAGAATTTTTTAAAGTAATGCTTCTACAATTTTTTAAGCTGTCTTTTGTTTCTTATTTTATTTTTCGAAGTTGAAATAAAATTTACCTTAAGAAAAGAAAAAAAAAGAAATAAAGTTATCATACAAGCAACAGCATGTAAGAACTTAAAGACACCATTTTGAGTGAAATAAGCAAAACCCCAAAGGACAAATAGTGTATAATCTCACTAAGAAATAATTATGAGTTATGAAAGCAAATTCATAGTGTCAGAAACAAGACCCCAGGGCCAGGTTTGGGAGTAGGTAGTGGGGAATTAATGCTTTGTCACCTCAAAATTTCTCTTTAAGTTAGTAAAGAACTTTTGTTAATGGATAGTGGTGATGTTAGCACAAAGTGAATATTAACACCAATGAATTCTATTTTTGCAGTTGGTTAAAATGCAAACTTTTAAGTTGTGTATAAATTACAGATAATTTTTAAAACCATGCAACTGTATACCACTACAGTATGCCCTAAAGCAATCTATGGATAACACTTAATTAACAGTTTATTTTTAATAATATTGTTTCAAAAATTGTAACAAAAACATCAACTGATGAAAAGTGTTAACAATACAGATAACTGTGTTTGTGAGGGGATATATGGGATCTCAGTACTTCCTGCATGATTTTTCTATAAACTACTAGTTTTCTAGTTTAAAAAATAAACTATTATACCTCTTCATATAAAATGTAAGAACTTTAACAATTTCTAATTTCAGATACTCCTTTTTATATCAGCCTTTGTTTCCATATATTTTACTTCTATATGTTTTACAGTCCTGAAAACACAATGCTATTATTTTTGATGTACAGTTTCTTTTAAAAAATTTCATGTATTTCCCATTCTTTTCACTCTTCATTTATTTTTGTACATTCAATTTGTCCTCTGATGTCATTTTCTTTGAATGGAGGACTTCTGTTAGCTTTTCTTAAACCACAGTACTTTTGGCAACTAATGTTCTGAGCTCTCCTTTATCTTAAAAGTCCCCATATCACACTTGAGTTTCACAAATAGTTTCACTAGACAAAGAATTATTTTTCTTTTTACCTTCCCATATTTTGCAGAATGATTTTTCTTATAGTATTAGTGTTGCTTCTGGGAAATCAGCCATAATTGATATGATCCCCATTCCCCACATGTTCAAAAGTTCACCCTCTAACCACCATCCATCCAAGTTATGTATTCTCCTATGCACACAATGGTGGCTTTGAAGTGTTTTTTGTATATTTCATTTTCTGTAGCTTGATTATGATGTGCTTCTGTATGTGTGTATTTTGGGAGTGGGAGGTGTTGGCATATAGGATTTATCTTGTTTGGATTTTAGATCTGTAAATTGATGTTTTTCTTGAAATTTTATAAAATTTAACTCAATTTTTTCATGTTCTTTAATCTGCTTAAGCCCTCTTATTTTTTATGTAAACAATTTTGCTGTTGTTTTTGTTGTTTGTCCTTTGGCTCCTTAGTTGGAAAATCATTTAATGATCTGGTTTAAACGATGCTGTTCATCTCTTTCTTAGTCTCCAATCTGCTGTTGAGTTTTGGACAATTTTGTCATTATTGTATATTTTCCTTTTCTTTTCTAGAATGTCTATGTAGTTCATATTAATTTTAGTCTCATATATTTTCTCAGTGTAACATCTTTTCCTTAAGTCATTAAGTAAATGTTCAAAACTGTTTCAAATTCCTTGGCTGCTAATTCAAATTTTCAGTTCATCTTGAAATCTGTTTTTATTAAATTTTTCCTTTGATGTGGTTCATATTTTGTTGTGTTGCTTTAGTTATTTTTATAATATACTGTACTTTGTGAATGACACATTGTTGGGAACCTGTATTGTGTTGTCTTTTGATATGGGGCATTGAGGTTTGTTTTGGCTGGCAATAAATTACTGGCAATGGGTTTTGAAACTTTCAGGCTTTTTATTATTCTTTGTAAAGGGTGATCCATTTCATTTTTTCCTCAGTCTTAGGGCATGGTATTTATAGCAGTGTATTTTCCTTATTTCAAATATTCTTTGTGGGTTTTTGTTTTGTTTTTTGTTGTTGTTGTTGTTGTCTCAACTTCATACCTGAGTTAATCACAGATCTTCATCATACTCACTGGGCCATTAATTCAGCTTCTCCTACCCCTTCATGAGCTCTAGAATGCATGTACTGGTCTCAGTCCTATTGCTTCTCTCTTGGCCTTTTGATACTCCATCTGCACATATACAGTACAGTCTTCAGCTGGTGCTCTGCAGAGACCTAGTACCAATATTTGGGCATTTCCTTTTGAAGACTTATTTTCTCTTTTCCAACTTGTTTAATGATGGAAACTCTATTATGCAAGACCTTTATACTCTGCTTGTACTGTGTCTCTTCTGAGCTAGTAAGCAGTACAGAAAGGCAGGTTAAATTTTAGTTCTTTCTCATATATTTCTGTTATCTCATTTCCATTATTTTATATCTGTTTCCTATGCCTGAAAACACTTTTCACCTGCATTTTGTTCAGGTTTACAGTTATTTATGATAGCAGGAGAATTCGTGTACCAGTTTCACTGTTGTGGTAGAAGCCAAAATCTGACCAAAGATTTTCAATATCTTCTGGTTTAAATTACAATATGGCTTGAAGCACTGTCTCATTATATTTCCCCTGTATTTGTATTATTCTTGCTCTATTTGGCTTGTTAAAGAACGGCTCTTTATCTTTCTTCCCTTTTTGATAATTGTTATTCAGTTTTGTTTTTTATTCATTGTTATTTTGGTTTTAGCACTTTTCCCACTTTTTAGGTTAAATTTATTGGTTTTATTGTAGCACCTAGAGATAACAGATTACTGTTAGTTTTTCCTATTTGATAATACAGGAATTTAATATTTTCATTATTCATCTGATGGCCACTCTATCTTACATGCAGTGCTATGCATTATTCAGATTGGCATTTATTATATAAATATTCTAGAGTTAAATATTTTAATTCCTATTTAACCAAGAATAACAATGTCACATTTTTTCATTTTATTTTTAACTTCTGAATTGATAGATAATGCATTTTTTATGTTTTAAATATTATTTCAGAAATGTATTATTGTCAGATAATGTAGCTTAAACTTTGATTATTTAAAGAAATTTATGTATTAATTATAATAAATTCTTAAAAATGCCTTATAGATGCTGTGAAAGAAGGTTGCAAATGTTCTGCAAATTTAGAATGATCATATATATTATTCATACTTCATAAATTTACAGGCAGTGTTTTACTGTTGGATTACTTAAATTTTACATGTGTTTTGTTCATTATGCTACTTCATATAATTCATTTATTCAATAACTAATTTATTGAATATCTACAATGTGCCAGGTGATATGTACACAGTATAATAAACAATAAAAGATCTTTTTCCTTTTGGGGCCTTACATTCCAGCTGGGACATGCAGAAAAATATACGGAAGAAGTAAGTGCTATGCCATGTGCAAACATGAAAAATAATATTTAAAATAGAAAATGTAATGAAGGCTATCAGGCGAAAGATGTGGGGGCAAGGGCATGACAAAGCAAATGGATATAGTGTGGTCAAGACAGGCCTCAGTATAAAGTTGGCCTTTGATCAAAGACTAGAATGGGGAACAGTTAGTCATACATTTTCATGAGAGGAAATTGTTCCAAAAATGGGAACACCCATGCAAAGGGCCTGTGCAGATGGTGGGCCATGCAATTCAAAGAAACTAGAAAACAATTATTGTACTCTTTTAATGGCACGCAAGATGTACTATCTGCTGCCCTTTCCTCACTGCTCCTGAAGCACTACTGGAATGGTTTTATTGTCAAGGAAGAGCCCGAAATGTCTGGTGTGAAAAGAAAGCCTTGTGAGACAAGCTGAAATATAAGTCTAACTCATCCCATTTATAAGTCATTTGGAATCATTTTAAATTAAATAATTTTCACATTGATTTTCACTTTAATTTAGTAAAATCATGTCATGGGAAATAAACTACATGTGAGCAATTTTTTTTTATATTTTATTTTGCATGACACATTTAGCTAAAAAGTGTGATATAATTTCTTCTTTTAATTAATACAGGCAAGTACATGCAATTGGGCCCAAATTCTTTGTTTTTGCTTACCTCATCACTTCCTACGATACATTTACCTCTCCAAGAAACAAACAGGAGGATGTAATTGGGTGGACAAACTTTTCAAGGGATATTGCATTCAGGACCGATAAATATAAGTTGAAATGTCAGGGTTGCCATCGGATTTGAAGCCATACAGTATTCCTTTGAAAAATGTGACTGAAATCACCATGTTTATACTGAGGGGTTTCACAGATAATATTGAGCTGAAATTCTCCCTGTTTTTTCTATTTCTGGCATCCTATCTTTTTACTCTGATAGGAAATTTGGGAATGGATATATTATTCATGGATATTCCCATATCCACAATCCCATGTACTATTTTCTTTGTGAGTTGTCTTGCTAGGATTCCTCTTATTCTTATTTGTCATGCCAAAATGTTAATCAATTTCCTCACAGTGAATAAAGCCATTTCAGTTCTTGGGTGTACAACAGAAATACTTCTCTTTGATACTTTGGGAATGTAGAATATATGTAGCAATCTATAACACACTTCTGTGTTCAATTAACATGTCACTGGAGTCTATTTCCCACTCATCATTGCTTCCTATGTTGGTGGCATTTTGCTTGATACATTGTAACTGAGCTTAAGAATTAAGAAATAATTATGCCTATTTAATCATTATATAGATGCCTTTATATTATTATAAAATAACAAAAGGTTAATACCTGAAATTACTGAAGCTGGCTAGATCTTCCCCATTTATGTTTACTCTAGACTTAACCTAATGTGTATACCTACTATTGGGATGGTGACCACTTCACCTACCTCACCTTAATATCCAAACATGTAACTGACCATGGTTCTGTAAACCCCTATCCCAAAACCTTGAGACTGACTGCCCCACCTCTGTTTAGCCCCTTAATGTTTATTAATGACAGAGCCAGTGTTTAGATCCACCCCAATTATTCTTTGGTACCCCGACGTTATAAAATATTAGATACCCATATGAAAAACTTTGTAACTGACCTTCATTTTTGTTATCTCCCTGTCCAGGATACTTTGATCTCTGATAATGGTTGTATCCTTGTAACTGACCTCCCAGATCTGTACCACTCCCCATCCTGTTTTAGTCCCTAAATGTTTATTAATGAAAGAAACTGTGCAAACTCCATCCCAAGTATTTGTTTGCATTCTGTTGTTATAAAATACTAGAATTTCTGCAAGCAGAGAGGCCCTTTTTGGGCCACCTAAGGAAACTGACCTCCTTTGTTTGCACAACCAAATTAATGTCTTCTCTCTTTGAAACTCCAATGTCTCAGAATTGTTATTAAAGACACACCGGGAGAAAAGAACCCACTTTTCCTCGGGATCACATAGAGGAAAATAAAGTGCATTTTAAATATTTAATACAATAATTAACAGTGATGAATTGGTGAAAAGTTGTTCAATATTTAAACCATAAAACAGTGATTGAGCATTATTTTAATTATTCAAAAATCACGTTGAAAAATAACCAAATATAATTTTACAAAGAAAACCTCAGTATAAGTTAAAAGAATACAAACAACGTGTAAGCAAAACATATCTAATAACTGTTGTAAAAATTAAAATAAAAAACTGAATAATTGAAAAATGAAAAAATACTTTTTAAAATATACATTGAATAGTAGACAAATTTTAATGAAAATATTATCAAAATATCTGACTACTATTATGAGATGGCACTAAATTTGAATTCATTATCCCTTCTTAGATTTACAACTTTTCTCCATTGAATTTATTTTTAAAAAATGAGCAAAGAATTTAACTTAAGAATTAATTTCTTTTTAAACACTGTAACATAGATATAAAACGGAAGGAAATATTTTTAAAATCATACTGCAATTAAACAAAGAAATACTAATTACTGAAACTTGCTGACACTCACAGAATGGTACTGTTGTCAAATAATTCAAAAACTGACATAAAAAGATATTACTGCAAGCAAATATTTTGAATCATGAATTTACCAAACTTCAGGTCTTAAAGCATTGAAGGTGAGAGTCTGTTTTGCTTATGTGCAAAGAAAACATCCTTCAAATTGAGAATACAAAGGATATAACAAATATTTTACAGATGAGTAGAAACCAAAATATGCAAAAGAGAAATGGAAAATGACAACAACTTTGTAGAAATATGTATAATATGATATACATACATAAGTTAATTTATTGGAGGCCATAAATAAAATTATCAAATTGGTGAAGATATTTCTATTTTCTTTAAAATATTTTCAATATTTTCTCCATTGTTCATACATACGAGCCATTTATTTATTTATGATTAAAATAAGCCTTAGGTATTTATAAAGAACTAGTGAATATTATCATAAAAAATGCATTGATATTAAAAATTTTGCAAGAATGTAATCATTCTGATGATAGTGGCGAAAATATCTTACTACTGGCTTAAATTTTTAAGTTCAATATCTGATTTCATCTTTAAAATAAATGTATGGATACAGAATTATTCATATAATTATTTAGAAACTTAATTTTTTAGAAATATATATATTTAAACCACATTTAACATAAATTTCATAGCTTTCAACTTCTATATAAATTTTTAATACTTATTCATGGAAATCTTCCAGAGCATTTGCGGTCAAGCAGACATTGGTTCAAGAGCAATGCAAACTAATTAAAGAATGCTAATGTATTTAGACTGGGATCAATAAATACCCACATAAGAATGGAAGAAAAGACTTATTTAAAAAGTCAATATCAATGTCATTTCAATTGCCTGGAGCCCTCTCTCTTCTGCATGGCTCTAAAGAAAGCATTTTTTACTTCTTTGTTCCTAAGACTATATATAAGTGGATTCAGCCTGGTGATCACCATAGTATAAAACCCAGATGCCACTTGATTCTTTCCCAAGGAGTAGGACTTCTTTGGTTTTAAATAAGTAAATATCATAGTGCCAAAAAATATGGTGACTCCAGGTGGTGGGAGGCACAAGTAGAGAAGGCTTTGCATTTTCATGAAGCAGAATTAACTTCCAGGATAGTAGAAAGAATGGATATGTAGGATACAGAGATTGTGATAAGAGACACTACTACATTTGAGCCAGTGAGAATGATTATCTTGATTTCAGTGTCATGAGTGTCACTGCAGGAGAGGGCTAAAGTTGGGGTTTTGTCATAGAAAAAGTGATAGATTACTTTGGATTTGTAGAAATCCAAAGTGTTCATGCAAAGAACATTAACCAAAGAGTCAGTAAAGCCAGCCATGTAAAACCCATTAATGAGGGCATGCCATAGGCCATTGAATAGTGGAGGAAATATTCATTGGCAACTAATAAGACAAAAAAGTACATCTGGGTGAAGCTGCTCGTGAATGAAATATATTTGTTTGAAGTCACGACGTTCTCTTAAGGTTTTATTTGTGATGACTGTTTAGTAACCGAAATCAAAGAGTGATAGATAACTAAGGAAAAAATACATGGGAGTGTGAAGCTGGAGACCCGGGTGAATTTTCTGTATCATCCCTGCATTCCCCAGAACAGTAATAAGGACAAACAGCATAAAGAGGACCTGCTGGGTTTCTTCATACTCTGTCAACCCCATAAGAATGAAGTCAGGCACATTTGTGTTATTCCTTCTTCCCATAGCAGCATTCAACATTTGTAAACTTTTGAGAAATCAATGGTGTTACTTGACATAAATGAATTTTTGTTAAAAAGAATGATCTGGCATCAAAAAATTAGTTTTGTGATTCTAGAAATTCATAAAAAAAATAGTCTGCAAAATATCACTGAAAAAAATTTTGACTACCAAATAAATATTAGGTATAAATCATTATTTGGATATTATATAATAAGAACACATACATTGCATAATAAAAAGAACCTGATGTTATTTTATATGCCTCCCTTTATTAACACCTTTAACTACAGGTGATTTTTCTATCATAGGTATTCCTGTTGTACATGTTTTATAAATGAACAAAAGGACACAGAAGGTTAACTTATCCAGAGTTAATCCACTTAATTGCTCGCCCTGTTATTCTGCTGATTGTGTTGAGTCCATAGATCATGCTCATAACATAATATTCCTATATAAAAAACTGTGAAAAACTGGTCAACTATGCTACATATGTAATAAGGAATAATAAAAACTTTTAATGCATCATGTACTGTGAATTTATAGCCAATATTACCTAATGAAAATTCCAGATCAGAAATTGAAATCTTAGTACACTTTATTGGGGTGTATTAATATTGAAGACCATGTATTATTGCTAATTATTGGAAGATAGTTTTTTTTAATTTTTCCATTTTTTTTAAAGATACTTAGATTACATAAATGTTTCACAAAACATATAGGGATTCCAAAACACCCCACCTCCCGCACCTCCCACAACATCCTATATAAACATCCTTCATTAGTGTGGCACATTAATTGCAATTGATAAACACATCCTGGGGCTTTGCCACTAAGCATGGACAATAGTTCACATTGCAGACCACACTCTCTCCCACACAGTTCTGCATGTTATATGATGATATAAAATGTCTTATATCTGTTGTTGCAATGTCACTCAGGACAGTTCCCAAGACCTGAAAAGCTCTTGTATTAGAATTGTTTTTCCCTCTCCCTGCCCCTGGAGCCTCCAGTGGCCACTGGTTCCACATCAATGTTGTAATTTCTTCCGTTGCTTGAATCACAATATGCCTATAGTAGAATGCTAGTAAGTCTACTCTAGTCCGTAGCTCTTCCTCCCATCCTGAGGAGTCTGGGATGGTGATGTCCACTCCACCACCATATGAGAGTAGGCTTATATCCCATAGGGAAAATGCCTGGGATTATCCTGCCTGCAGCTACAGACTCTCTCCATTCCTTGGAATGTCTGTTGTCCATCATCATCTCCCTGTCAGTTGTCCTGGGTGAGCCCAATGAGAGGTAGAGTAGGAGTTGTAGCTCCCCAGAGCTTCTGGGCCCAGCTGGCACATAGACAGCACAAAGACTCAAGTCTCCTGATGTACACCTACAAACTCAAACAACAATTATAGGATTGAATGAAAGGACAGATGAGCCATGTGCAGGGAAGACATAGTTGAGTCCAACTCTTTCACTCTCAGGAGCACAAACTCCAAAGTAGGGCCCACTGGCAAGGCACCAAACTCCAGAGATATCTGCACTGACATAGGACCTGTGTGTCTCCAGAGCCCTCAGGAACCGCACTATTTGTGGTGATATCAAATTTGGAATTCTATGAGATACTTCCGAGATGTGAGTAAGCATTACCTCTGGCATGACCACCCAACTCAATTTGAAGTCTTTTAGCCATATAAACTCATTTGTCTTTACATTTTCCCCCTTTTATTCAAGGTCTTTTTCCAATCACATTGCCAGTTGGTGCTTGGAAGCAATCTGTCAGTGCCAGGGAAGCTCATCCCGAGTAGTTATGTCCCATGCTGGGAGGAAGGTAATGCATGCATTTGCTGAGTTTGGCTAAGAGAGGCTACATTTGAGTAACAAGGAGGTTCTCATGAGGCAACCCTTAGGCACCCCATAACAGTAGGCTAAGTTTCAATTTTAGGAGCAAAGAATCATAAGGCTAGTCATCAGTAGAAAGGGCTCATCAGTGGATCATTCCCCTTTGCCAGTCACTGCCCCTGCACTTGGGGGACTGTTGCTGCCATCTTAGGGAATGAAGCAGAGCTCTCCAGGATGGGAATTCAGTATTCTCTCATTTATTTAGTGATTCACCACCCACTGTGACAATACCCTGTGAACATTTGAATATTTTTATATACCTTATATTTATGCTCAGGTGAACTTCCTCTCATGCATTCCCCATCCCTGACACCCCACACCAATGATCCTCCCCCACTCCAGTTGTAACTCTTCTGTGATCCAAAAGTTCTTCAAAGATGAAGCCATTACAATAGCTGAAAACAATTAATAGGAAAATGAAATAATAATGATAAGTTTAAATATTAGAAATAAAATACATAAAAACTTAAAAAAACTAAAAATAAAATAAAATTAAAAGATTGGGATATTAAAAAATATTAAAAAATTTTTTTTGACCTTTTGCCTTTCATCACTGCAATATCTGGTGTCTAGTCTGTACCATGTCACCTTCCTCCTCTCATTCCCCAGTGTCACATTATTTTTCATTTTGTTTTCAAAGACATTTTAGGTCACAGCAGTCACACACAGAATACAGGAGACTCTGGTATAACCAATATATCCCCCTTTCTTCCCCCCCATATTAACACCTTTTTGTATGTGGATGGTAGCATTGTTGTAACTGATATACAAATAGGGAAACATAGTTACTAAACATTGTCAATGGTTTACACTATAGTTGACATTTTAGACCATACACTTTTATAAATTTTGATGATATTTACCATGTCCTGTATCCATCACTGTATGGTTATGAAGAACATTTTCCCTGATGAATAAATATCCCCTGTTTAATCTATTCTATTTCTCCTACCCCATACCCCTAGGGCCCACAATGAACCCCTGGCTTGACTCATTGGATAAGAAGATTCATAGTTACATGCAACAAGAGGTCTTGACATAATGGTTTGTCCTCCCTGTTAGGAACTGCCCTTGCTCTTGAAGTACTCCTGCCTGTCTATTTCTGAACATATTGGTCCTCCCAACTTTGGGAGTCCAACTCCTTCCTGCTGATTATGTGGGTCTCCACCCACTGAAACAACACATTATGACAGAATGAATACTCACACACTCCCTAGAAGCCTGTACCAGGTGTGTCTTGTTCCAAATATCCCCCCAACCAACACCCTAAACCAGTGATGATTTCTTGTCATATTACCAAAAAAGCATTCCTATCTCTGTACTTTCAACTTCATACCCACATAACCCCAGCGTTCACCTGGTGCCTTCCCAACCCTCTCCCCCCAGTATCCTGGACCTTCTAACCCACCCTTCCTAATCTATCCACCTGTCAACCTTGCACCACCCAACCCAATAATATCATTACCCTCCTGTCTTATCCCTTCAATAGAAAACTACACTTTATCATTTTACCATAGATTACACCGATATGGGTGCTGACTTAAAACTTCTCTTCTCATTCTATTGCTTGTAAACCTATCTTACAAACAATAACTCACTGAGACTGCTCAATTTCCTAATTCATATCAGTGAGGTCATGTACTGTTCATCTTTCAATACATGGCTTGCTTCACTCAACATAAGGTCTTCAAGATTCTTCCATGTTATCCAGTGTATTAGCACTTTATTCCTTTTTACAGCTGAGAAATATTCCATTGTATGCATGTACCACATTTTGTTTGGATAAACTTTCATCTGTTGATGGGCACCTGGGTTGATTCCAACTTTTGGCAATAGTGAACAATGCTGTGTTAGAGAAGATGCTGAGAGTCAGAGCATAAAGAGTTAAGCATTCAACAAGCATGCTTGCAGGCAGAGACACATTAGTAAATGTCTCCAAGGACACTGCATACTGCAGATATCAGTGGGAGGAGGCAGAGCGAAATGAATTCACCACACAGATGTTATTGTCTGAATTCCCAAGAAAGCCTGGGAACCCACAAACAGGTAGCACTCTCACGCACCAAGCTGAGATATTAGATAGACTAAGGCATTTAGGGCTAGAAATAATGTTTATACATATGCCCCTTGGTAGACTGCCAGAGAAGGCAGTGTTCTTACTGTAGTAAGAGAAACAGAGTGGGAGAGCAAGGTTGGGGTGGGGAGAGAATTTACGCGTTGTTTTTAGCTGAATAAAAGCAAGGGTCACAGTGATCTCTGGGCTGTTTTGCATCAACTTGTCTGACTCTTCCTTTGCACCGCACACTGACAACAACAATGCTGCTATGAACATTGGTGTGCATATATCTGTTCATGTCTTTGCTTTCAATTCTTCAGGGTATATACCCAGCAGTGGAATCGCTGGATCATATAATAGTTAGTTTTTTGAGGAACCACCAAACGGTCCTCCACAGTGGCTGGACCATTCTACATTCCCATAGCAGTGGATGCGGATTCCCATTCCTCCACATCCTCTCCAACAAATACAGTCTGCTGTTTTTTAATAGCTTTCATCCTAATGGGTGTAAGATGATATTTCATTGTAATTTTGATTTGCATTTCCCTAACAGCTAAGAATGTTGAGCATTTTTTCATGTGCATTTTAGCCATTTGTATTTCTTCCTTTGAGAAGTGTCATTTCAGGCCACTTACCCATTATTTAAATGGATGTTTGTCTTTTTTATTTTCAAGGTGTAGGATTTCTTTATATATGCAGGATATTAGGCTCCTATCAGATATATGGTTGCCAAACATTTTCTTCCATCATGTAGGCTGCCTTTTTAATTTCTTGATAACATCCTCTCAGCTGTAGAAGTTTTTAATTTTGAGGAGATCCCTTTTACCTTTGTGTTTTTGTTGTTGCTGCTAGTGCTCTGGGTGTGAAGTTCATGAAATATTTTCCTATTATAAAGTCCTGTAAGTGCTTCCCTCCATTATCTTCCAAGGTCTTTATGGTCTTGCCTCTAATATATAGGTCTTTGATACATCTCAAGTTGATTTTTGTGTAAAGTGTGAGATGGAGTTCCTCTATCATTCTTTTGGATATGGATATGCAGTTCTCCAAGCACCATTGGTGAAGAGGCCATTCTCTCCCAACTGAGTGGGCTTGGTGGCCTTGTCGAATATCAGAAGACTGTTTATGTGAGGATCTATATCAGAATGCTCAATTCAGTTTCATTTGTCAGTATGTCTATCCTTGTGCCAATACCATGCAATTTTGACCACTGTAGGTTTGCAGTATGTTATAAAGCCAGGTAGTGTGATAACCTCCAACTTCATTTTTCTTTTTCAATATGTCTTTAGTGATTCAGCACCACTTACACTTCCAAATAAACTTTGTAGTTAGTTTTTCCAATTCATTAAAAATACAGTGTTGAATTTACTGGGATTGCAATAAATCTGTCAATTAGTTTGTGCAGGATAGACATCTTGATGATGTTTAGTCTTCCTATCCATGAACAAGGAATATCCTTCCATTTATTTAAGTCTTCTTTGATTTCCTTTAATAAGTTGTGTAGTTTTCTGTATATAAGTCCTTTGCATATTTAAATTTATTCCTAGGTATTTGATTGTTTTAGTTAGCAATGTAAATGGTATTTTTTTCTTGATTTCCTCCTCAGATTGCTCATTTTTCCTGTACAGAAATGCTACTGATTTTTGAGCATTGAACTTATACCCTGTGACTTTATTGAACTCCTTTAAAAGTTCTAGAAGCTTTGTTGTAGATTTCTCAAGGCTTTCTAGGTATAGGATCATGATGTCTGCAAATAAGGAAATTTTTAATTCTTCCTTTCCAGTTTGGATGACTGTTATATTCTTTTTATTCCCTCAGTGCTTGAGCAAGTACTTCTAATTCAATGTTAAAAATGAGTGGTGATATGGGCATCCTTGTCATGTTCCTGATCTTAGAGGGAAAGCTTTTAGGATTTCACCACTGAAGATGATGTTAGCTATGGGTTTTTCATATATACCCTATAGCACATTCAGAAAGTTTCCTTCTATTCCTATTTTTTGCAGGGTTTTTATCATGAAATAGTGCTGTATTTGGTTGAATACTTTTTCTCCATCTATAGAGATGAGCATGTGATTTCTTTCTTTCAATCTGTTTATGTGGTGTATTACATTGACTTATTTTCTTATGTTGAACAACACTTCAATACCGGGAATGATACCCACTTGGTCATGTGGTAGAAATCATTTGATATGTTGCTGAATGTGATTATGAAGCATTTTGTTGAGGATTTTAGCATCTATGTTCATTAGAGAGATTAATCTGTAATTTTCTTTTCCTGTGGCATCTTTGTTTGGCTCTCATATTAGGAAAATGTGGGCATCATTGAATAAGTTAGGCAGTGTAACCGTTGGCCAATTTGATGTAATTATGAATTCCAAAAATATAATGGGATCATGCTTGTAAACTGATCTGTTAATCTGGGCATGATTAGGTTATGATTAGGGTGTTGAGCCCCACCCCTTGGTGGGTGGGGAATCAAATATAAAAGGCATGGCAAGAACAGTTTTGAGAAGCAGCTTTGATGTTGGAAAGAAGGCCCCAGGAGAAGAGAAGCGAATGGTTTGCCTGATGACCTACAGCTGACCTTGTGGAGGAAACAGGAGCTAAGCCTGGAGAGAAACGCAGCCCCAAGAAGAGAGGAACCCAAGAAGCTTGAACCCTGGGCAAATGTCGGCAGCTGTCTTCCTCTAACACGTGGCAATGGACTGTGGTGAGAGAAGAAACATAACTCTTTATGGCCTGGTAACTGTGAACTTCTACCCCAAATAAATACCCTTTATAAAGACCAAGCCATTTTTGGTATTTCACATTAGCACCCCTTTGGCTGACTAATACAGAATTTGGTACCAAAGAGTGGGGAAGTGCTTTTGTAATTACCAAAATGTGGGAACAGTTTTATAAATGGGTAAGGAGTATTTTTTGGAGGAATTATGAAATGCTTTATGGAAAAGGCCAAGATTGCTTTGAAGAAACTGTTGATAGCAATATGGACGCTAAGGAGTCTTTCTATGATGCCTTAGAAGTAAATGATGAAGCTCCTATTGGACACTGGAGGAAAGGCAATCCAGGTTTTAAAGTTGTGGAGAACTTAGCAAGATTAACTCCTGGTGATATATGGAATACAGAATTTGAAAATGGCGAACCAGAGCATTTAGCTGAAGAACATTCCAAGCTAAACTCAGAGAAAGTGGCTTGGCTTCTCCTTGCAGCTTATAGCAAAATACTAGATGAGCAAAATACACTAAGGACTGAACTTTTGGCACAAAGAAAACAGAAACTGATTCCGGGACTTCCAAATTTCTTGAAATCAAATTCCCAGATGAAAATGCCTTATTTGAAGACTTTACTAAACTTGGAACCTGTAACTCCGAATTGAAGATGCAGTTATCTCGGAAAGACTTGTGGAAAGTCTTACTGTCTCATGGCTTGGACCCCTGCTTCCTGCATGCTAAACCAACAAAGTTTTTGAGACAGCTGTATGAACAAAACCACTGTCAGCTTGGACAAAAGAGGAAATGGAAAGGAGCGATTGAAGGAGATGCAGCTTTAAGAAGAAAACTGTGGAAGCACAGACCTGGACTTAAGACATCTGCTTGGGCCAAGAGAGGAGCCCCACCCATGGGTACAGAGAGGGTGAGTTTGCCTCTGCAGTTGAAGAGGGGGGATGTTCCTACCCGATGTTCTGAGAAAGTTTTGATGCCCCATGGTGCAGAGAGGGTGAGTTTACCCCAGCAGATGAAGAAGGTGGATGTCCCCACCGAATGATCTGGGAGAGTTCTGCCACCCCAGGGTGCAGGGAGGGTGGAGCACATTCCCCAAAGATTAGTGTGGTTAAGATCAACACCCCATATGTCTGAGAGGGGTGTACCTGTCCCCCATGGATTAGAGAAGGCCAGGTGGTCAACCCATTGCTCTGAGAGGGTTGAACCTGCATGCCAAGTGTTAGGGAAGGCCAGGTGGTCAACTCATTGCTCTGAGAGGGTTGAACCTGTATACCAAGTGTTAAGGGGAATGTTGCCTTCACCTCACTGTACTAGGGTCTAAGACTCTAACCCAAAGATTGGGTAAGGTGTGGCAATCACCCCAACACCCTTGGAGGGTGAGGTCTGGAGATTGGTCGACACCCAGATGTTTGAAGAGGGTGGAACCAAGAAAGTGGCCATTGGGCAAGCCTGTGGAAAGGGTGGGTCCCATGTGGCCCCAAGGAGAAGAAACCATCATCTTAAGAATGACTCTCAGACTTTGAAATTGAATGGAGGAGGCCCTGCAGTTTTACTGAACTGTAGAGGATCCATGACTCATGTTTAACATCCCAATTTCTTCTTATGATATTGAAAATGTTTATCCTTTGTCTTTCCATTTGTGTATTGGAAGCAGTTAAATGGTTTTGTAAGTTTCAGAAGTCTATAGCAGACCTGACTTTGCCTCAAGATGAACTGTTTACCTTTAAAATGAGTATGATATGATTTTGTACTTGAATTGTTACTGATTTAAGGTTTTTTGAATATTGTAATGTATTTTTGGAATTCAGAAGGTGGAGTGTAACCATTGGCCAATTTGATGTAATTATGAATTCCAAAAATATAATTGGATCATGCTTGTAAACTGATCTGTTAATCTGGGCATGATTAGGTTATGATTAGGGTGTTGAGCCCCACCCCTTGGTGGGTGGGGAATCAAATATAAAAGGCATGGCAAGAACAGTTTTGAGAAGCAGTGTTTGAGAAGCAGCTTTGATGTTGGAAAGAAGGCCCCAGGAGAAGAGAGGCAAACCGTTCACCTGATCTCCTACAGCTGACCTTGTGGAGGAAACAGGAGCTAAACCTGGAGAGAAATGCAGCCCCGGGAAGAGAGGAACCCAAGAAGCATGAACCCTGTGCAAATGTTGGCAGCTGTCTTCTTCTAACACGTGGCAATGGACTGTGGTGAGAGAAGAAACATAACGCTTTATGGCCTGGTAACTGTGGACTTCTACCCCAAATAAATACCCTTTATAAAGACCAAGCCATTTTTGGTATTTCACATTAGCACCCCTTAGGCTGACTAATACTGGCAGTGTTCTTTCTACTTCTATTTTTTAGAAGAGCTTAAGCAGGATTAGTTTTAGCTCTCTCTGGAATGTTTGGTAGAATTCAGCTGTGAAGCCATCTGGTCCTGGGCTCTTCT
>JAQZBX010041103.1:0-22458 GCA_029593785.1 Cabassous unicinctus
TGTGTGTGTGTGTGTGTGTGTGTGTGTGTGTTTAAGGGGATGCAGAACAAAAAAGTCCCAGCATTTATATATTCAATGTATAGGTTCTGAGTTTACATTCAGATTTGCATTTGGAGAACTGGGGACAGAAACTTATGGCAAGGCCAACATGTAGAAAAGTGCCCTTAGAATAAAAAAATACATGATTTATTAATTTTTAACATTTTAAAATTATTTTTAATAAAGGTAGTTAATACAAATACATAGTTTTCAGAATCAAGAATTTAAAAGACTTCTAAGGAAAAAGAAACGATATTCCTGTTTTCTCTTATAATATAATTTATTTTTTGAATGGAGGTTTGAGACAAGAGCTGTGTCAAGTACTTCATGCCCTTAACAAGAAACTGTGGCTCATAGTTGCCCAAGCTATCTTAACAAGATTGCACAAGGGCCGGGAGGGAGCCCTTGGTCGGCGCAGGAAGTGCGCGTGCAAGGCTCCTGGGCTCCTGGGTCGAACCTGGAGGAAGGCACACGCGTCTCAGGGGAGATTGGGCTGGGGGCCTCAGGGTGCCCACACCTGCAGCCTCCCGGGTATCAGGGCCGCCTCTGTCCTCCCCGCCTCCCCCACAGCGGCCGGAAATGGTGGCGACTTTCTGGGAAGTGGAAGCCCAGGTGGGAGCAGATGGGTCATGCTGACCTGGCTGGATAGGGTGGACCAGAGGGGACAGTCTCAGCCCCCAGGCCGCCTCCTTCATTGGTTCTGGAATAAGCCCGGGTCTTGTTGGTGGCCCAGGAGGGCCCAGTGTGGCCTTTGATCCAGCTGGTATCAGAGGGATTCCAGCTGGCAGGAATCTCATTCATTCTCTCTCCCACCAGCCTGGCAGGAAATTGGTCCTCAGAAGGGGAAGTGATTGGACCAAAGAGGGCAAAGACAGTGGCCGGAGCTCAGCTGCATTTCCTGAGGTCTCCTAGGTGCTGGGCTCCAGAGGTTGGATTGGGCTCTGAACCCTGCCCCTATGTCCCCCACCCTGATTCTGCAGGGAGACAGTCACAGAGGGGGACAGCCCCAGTTGGTAGAGCCCAGTGGCATAAAGTCCCCAGGACCTGTGGGGTCAGGGGAGCCCAGTATGTTGTGATTGAAAGGAAAAATGACCCACAGACATAGGAGCTGGCCAGGAGTGCACACCGAAGCTCCTGTGCAGGCCTTGTGTTGGGCACCAGGGATAAGGAGGTAAACAAGGGCTGGGGGTAGAGACCCAGGCCTGGACACAGTCATTATGAAGAAAGGAAGCTTTGGATTCCTCGAGGTTCTTGGCTACGATGCATAAATGAATTTATGAACATGCCAGTTTATTTAGGCCAGGAAAAAGAATTTATTTGGGGAATAGGGGAAAGAACAGAACTTGCTGAGAAATGGGAGAGAAAGATGGAAATACACACCAGGATTTGGTGTGGCTTCCTTCAGGCAGAGAAAGCATACTCTGCCTTGTGTGGTTACCTTTTAAACTGTTGATTATTCCACCCCCTTCCTAATGATAATGGGATGGGCCCCAGCATGTATTGGTTACCCCACTTATGGTGGGACCAATGGTAAGGACAGTTTGGAATATCTGGGGCCAAGCAGAGGTCCCAGAAAGAGAACCTGGCACCTCAAGGTTACACTCAAGGTCCCAGTGAGGTCTTGTAGCCATGTTATCTGCCAGCCATGTAGTCTGCCAGCCATGTTGTCTGCTGGTCATGTTGTCTGCCAGCCATATTGTGGCTCATCTTCTCTGTTTCCCTTTACTAACCTGCCTCAATTACCCAGGGTGACCACAGCCCAAAGAAGGTACCCTCATCCAGCCAAGTCCAGAGGTGATGGTCAGGAGTTTAGGATGGGGGGGATTTCATTTGTTTTTCAGCCTAGTTTCCTGGTGCCAGCCCTGTGTTGGGCAATGCCAAGGATCCAATTGGGAAGCACATCTGGCCTCTGCTCTGGGAAGCACAGTAGCTGTTGGTCCTTGCTGATCTCCTATATAAGACTGTAAGCCTCTTTGGCTAAATGCAGCTGACATTCACCTCCCTGTGTCTCCCATAGTCCACTAAGTCCTCCTGTCTCAGCCTGAGTGAACATTCAGAACAGATTCCTACCTGTCTTAGATCATGTCCTGTTCCTTTTCCTGCTGGAAGCTTCCTTTGAGCTATCTCCTGCCCCAGGCTGAGTTGATGTATGAGAAGGGTTTAACAAAATGCCTGGCTCCCAGTAAATGTGCCAGCATGAGAGGCATTGCAGTGGCTTAGTTAAGAGCTCTGTAGTTAAACCCAGGTTCAAGTCTTAATTCCACCACTTCTTAGTTCTGTGATCTTAGACAAGTAGCTAACCTCTCAGTTTTCTCCTTGATAACATGGATGATGATGATAGTGTTTAGCTTAGTAGGAAGGCATTGAGTACTGTAACTTTAGAGCCAGACAGACTCAGAGAAGTATGTTTAAAGTGTATGGAAAGGGCTCTGGCATTTTACTTCCCCTTTTCCAGGCTCAGTCTCCTCTTCTGTAAAGTCGACAGCATAATCCACAGTTCACTGAATAAACATAGTTCATTGAGGCAGTCACATGTGCCAGGCTCTGTGCAGGGCATATAGGCCTGAAACAGGGCAGTGTGAGCTCAGAAGATGTGCCTGCCCCAGTGGAAGTGGCAGAGAATGGCCATGTGACATACATGCCTTGGGCTTCCTGTGCACTGGATATAGTGCTGGGCAATTGTGGGAAACCCAGCCTGAATCATCCAACACCTGCCCTAGAGTAGCTCAGAGACCTGTGAGGGAGATGCATAAGGACACAGCCGTTGCAGAGGGTGGAGGGGGTGCCACAGGAGCTCAGAGGGAGGGGTCTTTGGACCTGGAAGGCTGTCCAGGAGAAGCAGGCTAGCTAGGGAATCAACAGATGGATCTGGAACCTGTCAAAAAGTCCATGAGGACATCAGTACCCCCAAGATGGCTGCTGGAAGATCGTTGTGAGAAACTCCCATTCAGAACAAGATTTCCTCCAGAAACCAGGAGAAACCCCAGATATTCTCCAGGGACCTTATCATTGGGCCCTCCCAGGGGATTGATGGCTGGGGTAATCAATCAAAACAGCAAACATTTGGGACTCCTTCTGTGCCAATAGCAAAGGGTTGGAATAATTAGTGGTTTAAAAAGCAAGCACAAAGGCTGAACTGTGTCTCTTTTGTCTTTTGACCCCTGTTCCTACCTTCTGTGCCCTACTTTCACCATTTTTCCCCTGCCATGATGGCCATGCAAGGAAAACCAGGGCATTTATAATCTATGATAGACAATTGTAGTCTGTAAATCAGCCCACCTTATCATTCTTCAGCCCTTTCCTCTCTCTGGGACCCATGATCTGTTATTTTATCCCATTTCTCTTCCTTCCCTACCTTAAAAAATTACTGGCCTAATCAATGTGGCATGCTCTTGAAATTCATTTCTTGCAGTTTAGCCAAAGACCTAGGCAAAATCTGGCTACACAGGTGAGGTTGCATGTCTTGAGTCTAGAGGGACAGGGATCAGCCAAGAGGACCCTTGACATAGGCATGACAGGAGGAGTGGCCCAAGGCCACCAGAAGCCTGCCTGGCTTGATGGCAATCTTTCTTTGATGGGCACACTGCTCAGGGGCACCTGAAAGCACAGTCCACTGGTCCCCAAGCCTCTCATTCATCCTCCTATGTTTCCTGGGGTCTGCTTCCTGCAGGGGCCCATGTGGAGTGTTGGTGGCTCCAGTGAGGTCAGTGACACTCACTGAGTCTCAGCATCCCCTGCCCATGTCTGGTGCTCAGGGTCCTAAGCTCTCTGATACCCTGGAGCAGAGGTGCCTCCCTGTTCTGGAATGATGGAACAGAGACTCTGAGCCCAGAGCCCAAAGCAGGCCTGGAACTTGTTTGTGTACCTTCTGAGCTCATCTTCTTGCCCAATGTGCCTCCTCTATTGAGTTGTCCTTGTGCCAAGGCTAGGGACTGAAGGAGACAGAGGTTTTTCCAGAGGCCTAGGTATTGGTCATTGGGTTGAGGGCTCTGGGCTCTCAGCCTCAGGGATACACTTTCACAAGGACTCCTATAGCTGGGCCTCTGGCTGGCTCAGGGGCATCCAGGACCCAACCCCCAGGATAGTGGGGGAGCTGGTGTGACTTTCACCGACAGTCGGGAAATGGGGGATAGGAGGCCTTGAGATCCAAAGGGGGCCTGACACAGCCTTGGGTGAGGAAGGTGGATTGGGAGCCTTGGGCAGTCACTGAGGGTCAGCAGCCCCATTCTAGAAGCACAGCAGTTGTACAGCCACAACCTGTAGTTAACTTGGTCAAGAAAAGGGCAATGAGATCAGGGAGTGAGGATGGTCCTGCAGCCCAGAGAGCAGACTGAGTGGGGAGTGATGTTATGGGGGAAGAAGCACAGTGATGGAGGAGCTGGAAGTGTCATTTTGCTTGACTCCTAAATAGGTTTGAAAACCTGAAAGAAACAGAGAGAATGGTCTAAAAAAATGTAACCTACAAGACTGACTCAGATGAGGTGGCACAGACCGGACAGACCAGTCACCATAGAAAAAATGGGGAAAGTTGCCTAAGAGCTCCCCCACCTCCCTCCTCCAAAAAGGCACAGGATGCTCAGGGTGGCTTGGGGAACTCCCCCAGTTTCTCCAGCAGGTCTGAGGTGAGGAGACTGTGGCAGAGCAGCTGTGGGGAAAGGTGAGGACAAGGTTTGTGTCAGGCCACCCATCTCTGGGGTCAGGGTGGGAGCAAGGGGTGAGCTGCTCCCAGAGAAGGGAAGCTGGGCAGGAGTTGTGAGGGCTTGCCTGTAGAGAAGATGGTTATTGGAAGTGCCCAGCTGTGGCAGGGCTGAGGAAGGGGTCCCATATTCCTTCACTGAGCCTGTGGGGGCTGAGGCCCATCTGCAGTCAACCTCAGTGCTTGGCACTGCGATGGCAGGAGTAGACACACCCTGAGCAAGTTCACAGAACAGTCCTTAGAGATGGTGCTGAGTGCTGGGAGGGAAGTCAACCCTGTAGGTGAGGGGGTGACTTGAGAGGGGTGGGGAGGAGGTGGTGTTTGAGGGATGCTTGAAAGGCTGGAGGAGAGCCAGGGTGGACTTCCTTGGGAATCTGGGCCAGGAGCAAGCTTGGAAGTGGTGGGCAGTGACCAGGAACAGCATGAGGGCAGAATAAGTGAGAGGGACAGAGGGGGAGTGAGCCTGACCTGGCAAGGGTCTGGGTTTTGGACTAGGTGCAGTGAGGCTGTGTAAAGCAGGGGAGTGATGTGACCTGGGTATTTTGATTTTTTTAAAATATTAATAATAGGCTTGTTGAACTAAAATTCACATACCACGTAATTCCCCCATTTAAAATGTACCACCTGATGGCTTTTTGTATATTCAGAGTTGTGGCACCATCACTGTAATAAGCTTTAGAACACTCTGATTACCCCGAAAGGAAACCCTGTGTCCCTGCTATTGTCACCCCACCTCACCATCCCCTCAGCCCTAACAGCCACTCATCTTTCTGCTTCTGGATTTGCCTCTTCTGGACATTTCATAATGTAAAATCACTTGTTCTTTTGTGCCTGCATTCTGTCATCTAGCATAATGCTTTCAGGATTGATACATGTGGTGGCATGTACCAAAACTCCTTCCTCTTCACCTCCAAATGGTCCTAAAATACAGTGTTTACTTCTCCTCTTCACCTCCAAATGCCCTTATGATCCACAGTGTTTTCTCCTAGTGTCCACTTCTGGTTGTTGTGAATAATGCTCCTGGAGCATAGGTGCCCAAGCTTGTGAGGGCAGATGCTGCAGTTTGGCTTGGGTGTGCAGCTAGGAGTGGAAGTGCTCGGCCAAATGGCAGCTGTGTCGAAACTTTTGGAGAACTGCAAGGCTGTTTTTCCAAAGCAGGTGCACCATTTTACATTCCCTTTGGTTGTGTATGAAGTTCTGATTTCCCCACATCCTCACCAACACTTGTTAGCATCTGGCTTTTTGATGAAACCATCCCAGTGGGGTAAAGTGGTGCCACTGATGACTGATGTGGACCATCTCTTTATGTGCTTATTGTTACTTGTATAACTTTTTTGGAGAAATGTTTTTTTCAGATCTCTTGCCCATATTTTAATTGGGCTATTTGAACTAAGTCACTTTTCAAAAAGTCTCATTAGTCTGTGGTGTTGGGAATGGACTTCAGAGGGGCAGAGTGGGAGCAGGACTGTGGTGGAAGGGAGCAAGTTTCTCTTCTGAGGGAGTGAGGAGGCATGATCTGGGGGCAGCATGGGAGAGGCAGGCCCAGAGGAGCCAGTGTTAAGGACAGGGGGAGCATGTCTTGGGAGTGGAGACAGGACAGCTTCAGAAAGAAGGGGCACAAGGGGTGCCGGTGAGCAGGGATGTCAAAGGTGGTTAAGGCTGGGAAGTAACCACTGGATGGCCAGCATGTCATGGAGCAGTTTTCACTGAATGATGATGTCAGAAATGGGGTTAAAGTGACCCTGAGGTAAGGCAGGGAGGCTGTGAAGCAGGGCTTCCTTCCCCAGCACCAGGAGAGTAGAGCTGAGAGGAGAGTGACAAAAGAAAGGGGATAATTAGTGGGCAGGCAGCCAGAGCAGGTGGAAGGGAGCCTAATGGCAACACAATCACAGCAATTTGTCCAGAGCTTAAGAGCCTCATGCCTGTCACCTGTCAGATCTGCTAATTGATCCACTTCTGTGGGCTGGGGGTGGGAGGGGGGCATCTGGACCCACCAGCTCTGGGCTCTGGGCGTTACCTGATCCAAACCAGGGTCCACAGGACCACAGGAAAGCCCCCTAAATCTTGGTGCACCATGTTTCTTGACTTTCTCTGTAAAAGGCCAGAAAGTAAATGAGCTAGACTGTCAGGGCCAGGAGGCAGTGGAGGTGTTAAGGGTCACCATAAAACCACTCCAGCAGCCCAGCTCAGGGTCAGCTGCCCCCTCCTCCCCTTCATACCTTGCCACCCATGGGAATTATGTTTGTTTGGGGGTTGACTGCCATGGTCTCCTTCCCTGTTGTGCAGCATTCCTGGCCCAGCACTTGCTATTGCAGGAAGGGCACTGTTGGGCAGACTGTGCACCAGCCGCTCTGCAGGTGGAGGTGGCACTTTAGCAGTGGGGAGCAGGAGCAGGAAGTCTGGCTAGGCTTGCTCAGGGCAAGGCCTCCCACTGCCTCCCTGGGAGGGGAGAAACAGAGCAGGCCAGACAAGGGCAGGAAGCAGGCAATCTCTGGGCCCTCCAGACCACAAGGAGGGAGACTTAGGGTGGAGGCCAAAGCTGCTTTTATTTAATTACATATTAATGGTTTCAGTGGAAATATTTGGTAAGCAAGTTCAAACTAGAAAACATAGAGAAGCCATCTCAGCATCTACCTCCATCACCTGTTAGGACACTCGGTTTCTTCCTTCCTTTTTAAATTATGCATTTTTAACATTTACTGTGTGGAATCAAAGGGTGCATACAATTTTTCCCCAAACTGATTTTCTTGATACATATTAGTAAATTGTGCAATTCAAACAAACAAAAGATTGCATAAGAAGTAAGAAATGTGGGAAATGAATAAAACACCCAGATGTGTTTCAATTTTACATTCTTCCTTTGTATCATTGCACTGTCTTCTGCCAAGTACACATTAGACAAATTCCTTACTACTCCATTCCCTCATTTTTTCCTGACCATAAGTGTTACATTATAAAACTGTTATAGAATGATACTAGGGGTTTTCCTGGACTTTAAAATTGGCCATTGGAAGCATAATATTGACTAATTGATTCTTTATAATCCTTAGATAAGGGTAGAATTTCCTAATTAGTTCATGCATTTCTATTTTACTTTTTTGTTTATAATACTAGATTAAGCACTGACAAGCCTGCTATTTAAAAGAAAAATTAGGACCTTGACAAAGCCTAATATTCAGTTAATACAATTGTAGAGACATATGGTGTTCAGTTCCTGTTATTAAATTACTCATTCCATTACTATTTACATCCTAAGCATTTTTCTTTTCTTCTTTCCATTTCATATTCTGTTCTCTCAGAATCATTCTAAGTTATATTCCCAAATGTTTCTGTCTCTGAATCATTTCTTCTCTGATCTCTTTTTTTAGCTTATATTTTCCTTGCAATTTCTTGTTCTTCTGATATCTTATTTGTAGGACCCCCACACATTTTCACTGTGCCTGAAATTCTTCCATTGCTTTCCATAGCCCAATTCCACTGGAACCTCAATTTGCTCAGCCTTAATGGCCTATGTGGGAGATGAAAGCTCAGTCCTTGGGTGACTGGAATCCTAGCCAAGCTGTTCCTGACCCCTCTTCTGCAATGGTGGAAAGGTAACCCTGACTCTGTAGAGGCTAAACTACTGCATGGTCTTGTCATTAGAGAAAACTAATGAAAAGAGGGAAAGGAAGAAGAGCAGACTATGAGACTTCTGGACAGGAATTAAGTCTTATCTGATGGGCAGTCCACTCTACATGCAAAAGAAAAAAAACACTTCAACTCCTCCTTTACCATCTACTGCCATTCTCTGATAGGGATAATTGACATTTAATCAGGCTAATGAAAAGTAATAGGTAAACACTGTTTATGCCCCATTCCAATCCCTAAGCAACTCTATATTGAAATTATGACCTGTCATTGTGTGAAAGAAAAAATGTCCTGACAGTAGACCAAATTAATGTCAACATCTAGTCCTGATAGGATTAAGATGAGAATTGTATTATTCTGGATGGCTCTATTGGAAGTCAGGATTGTGATGATTGAATCAGGCAGTGGCCTGGGGAAAGGAAGGAGATCCATGGTGAGATGGGGGTGGGGTCTTATTGGCAGTTTCCAGGCACTATACACAGTCTCTTCATGTGTCAGCCACTATGTATTAAACTTTCTTTTCCTAATTCTCTTAGGCAACAGCAAGGTACTTGTTAATTTAGGAGATGCGACTCAGTGAGATTACATGAATTCCAAAAGCACAGATCTATATCATGCTGGACCTATTTCATGCTGGACCTGATCAAGTTGGAAAAGGTGTAAAGAAATAATTAGGTTGAAGAGGGAAAAGGAGAATCCCATGATTTAGTTAGAATTGAATTTTTTTCTATTTTTGTCCTCACTAGATTACTTGAATCAATGAGACAAAATTGCTGATGTTTCATACCTAAAGGTCAAATGGGTTGAGGTAGTATCACTTTTTTAACAGTGTTTCTTTTAAGACCTCTACCTTGTTTCATATACTTATGTATATCCTGTATTAGTTATTGCCCTTTAGCTACGTTCTCCATTTTCATTTGAATTGCTCCCATTAGTAACTGTTTTATTTTATTTTTAATGTATACTTTTGTGTCAATCAGTTTTGTAGTACCTGGTTTATTCTTTTGTGTGCATATATTTTTGTCATGTTAAAAGTATGGGGTTATCTGATTATCTGATTGTATTCATTAGTCACCATTCATTTGCAAATATTCAAGATCTCTATGTATATATTTCATCTGCTGCTTCCATCTCTGGCGTAGTTTCCTCTGATGAACATCTTCCACACCTCACCTATCCATTGTTTCCTGAAGGACACCCAGATTGCCCCTTAGTCACCATCCTCTCACATAACAGAGCCTTGTAGGCATCTGAGAGAATTTTTCTAGGACATATACTCAAGAGCAGAAGTGTGTCATATATTGCTGAGTTTGTCAGATTGCACCTTAGAATGAATGTGGCATTTACCCTCCACCAATAGTACCTAAGATCTACTCTAGGCACAAATTTTCCACAAACACTTAGAATGACCCAATACTCTAACATTTGCTATTCTTATCAGCATGGCAAGGGCAGCATGGTCTGAAGAACCACCCTTGCTGAGCCAGTTTTTCAGTCTGATAGATATTCCCTGAAGTTCAGTCCATAATATGTATCTTTATAAAAGGACAAATATTATATGTTTGCACTGATGTGAAATATCTAGAATAAGAAAATTTATAAGTAGATTAGAAGTTAGCAAGAGCTGAGGGCAGGGGAAATGCAGATCTATTGTGTAATTGGTACAGAGATTCTGTGTTGGATAATGACAAAGTTCTGATAATGAATAGTTGGGATGGTAACAACACTGAAAATGTAATTAGCTCCACTGAATTATACACTAAAAAGTGACTAATATGGCAAATTTTATATGATATACATGTTATCAAAATTAAAACATCTGTCCTCATCTTTCTATGAGATATTGGATTTTAAAAAAATCACCAAATACATCCCTTTATGCTGAAAGTATTTGAATGTGTTCTGTTTCTGCTCCTAAAACCATGAAAGGAAATAGAACCATAACATAACATTCAACTTCATTTTTTCCTGGCTTATTAAGTCTTTTTTCTTTTTAACGAAGTTGAAAAAATGAATCTGGATTTACTCAGCAAAATATTTACAGGTTTTCTTTATGTTTCTTTTAAGAGTATTTTATACTGATTATGATTTTTAGATGAGGAAAAAGATGAAGTACAAGAAAACATTTCCACTTGGACTTCTTGAAGTTTTGCTGTTATCCTTTTATATGTGACTTCTCATCAAGAAATAAATAAAATATGTAAATAATCTGATCCCTTCTATATGTATTCACTCCTTTAACACAGGGATCCCAGGATAGTAGCCAGGAGCACCAATTCCCAGGATTCCTCTGATCACTGCTGGGCACTGAACCAGACCATAGATTGGGGCATCAGTAGTTTGAACATGGTTAGTGGCTGTGACTGGTGGTGAGGGTGGAGACAACAGAGAAATGGAAGAACCAAGAGCTTCCCCTATCTCTACCCCTCCTACCCCTGCCCTAAATAGCTCAGTATTTAAGGCAGGTTTTTGTCTGAGACCAACAAATGGAGCTTCTTTTCCATTTTCCACTCTGGACTCCCCAATCCTTGCCCAACCCAATGCCCAGGACTGCCTACTTTCCTGGCCTACCAAAGCCTCCTCTCCCTCCCTCTCCTCCCTCTTTTCTCCTGCATCTGTAATTGAGAAAGAGAACCAAATATTTACAAAGGAATATAAAAAACAACATTTATTGCCTTAATATTGAATAAATGGTAAGTTTTAAAAATTTTCTAGAAGAGGAAGAACAAATAAAGACTCTCAGGTTGAAACCTTAGAAATCCTAAGCCAGTCATAGGCCCAGGGGTTTAAAAGTAAGTACCACACATGAACTCTCAACCTTCTTTCCCCCATAATTTTTAAAAGGAAGCTCTGCAGTAAGGGACAGGGTCAGTGGAAGTGAGACATCCTTTGAGAAGTGCTGGTGATTCTTGGTATGTATCCTTGGGGCTGGGTGGATCTGGTGAAAAAAGCATGCTGGAGTATTTGTCTGTCCTGTTGCTTTGCAGCACCTGCCTCTCCTGAGGTTGACTGACTTCTTCTGGGTCCTGCGTGTTGGGACAATGTGCTTTGCATCCTAGGCAAGTTTGCATGTCATCCTAGGCAAGTTTGCATGTCAAAGGCAAGTTTGCATGTCAAAGGCAAGCCCAGTGCAGTAGTCCACAAGGACTGGAAAGTCCTTGCCAGTTGAAATGGGGTTTATGCCCAAAGAGATCCCCCAGCTTAGGGTAGAAAGGGAGAGGCCACATTCTCAAATCTTCTGAGGTCAGAAACAAAGGCAGTTCAAACACTGGAGCCTTCTTTACAGAATCCCATGCCTGCTTCACACAGGTACAAAAAGCTTGGCTATGCCTTTAGCCTCTAGAACAAGAGAAACAGAGTCTGTGAGCTAAGAGGGAAGGCAAATGATTCAGCAGCTGCTCAGAGTGGAAATTTATACTATGTGGGCCATTGTTCTGTGCAAATTAGGGTGACTGGTTTGGGTGGTAACACTACTTTTTGGAGCAAATTGCTTCAGAAGGTGGGGTCTTATGATGTTAAATTAAAATTTCTTTCACCCTGGATGTAATTACATAAAATTAAATTGGTATCAGTGATTGATTGGATTAAGGTTAAAAATAAGAAAGGCCATATGTAGGGTTGCTGGTTATGAAAAGCCAGACTCTTTCCAATTCCTTTATATATGTGATGTCTGACATTCACAGCACTTCTGACATACAGTTACCCTTTACTTTTGCAGAGGACTGTGGTAGCTTGGAGCTGCATGCCCCAGAAAAAAACGTGTTTATAAACTTGACCCACTCCTGTGGGTGTAAACCCTTGTAAATAGAACCTTTGGATGAGGTTACCACAGTTTAAGTGTGACCCAACGGAATCAGGATGGGTTGAAGCCCTTGTAGGGAAGGGCATAGAGAGAGAAAGCCAGAGGGAAAGTCAACTGAATCTGTAAGAGAAAGGAGAAAGCAGAAGAGGCTACCATGTGCATTTCTAAGTGACAGAAAATCCAAGGACCAGGATCACCAGCAGCCAGCCTGAGAATGCCCCACTCTTCTGGGAGAAAGCATCACTTTCGTAGACTCAAAACTGTGAGCCAATACATACCCATTGTTTAAGCCAGTCCATTACATGGTAATTTTTTGGCAGCTAGGAAACTAAAACAAGGCCTCAAAGATGAAATCACTACAAATCAATCCATAGTTTTTGCTGGAACAGAGATTGGAATTTGGGTCTCCAAGAAGAATTTTGCCATGGGGAGGAATATTTGAAGAAGAGCTGGGGCCAAAGTAGTTCACTATTCTCCAGTCTTTCAATTTCTTTTTTGGTCCTCTACTTTTGATTTCTACATGACAAGCAATTGAGAGAAAGAGAAGAGGAGGAGGTGGAGGAAGAGAGAGTCAGAGAGACAAAGGAGAAGATAGGCTTTACATATCAAATGGTTAAATACAGTTGTTTGGATTCAAATTCTTGTTTCATCCCTTTCTAAAATATGTATCATTTCTAAACCATGATTTGATTTTAACCTGTGAAGTGAACATAAAAATATGAGTTTCATAATGTATTTTTGAGTATTTAATAAAAATAGATGACGTGACAATGGCTTTCACATAATAAACTCATTTCACACAAAACTCTACCGCATGCTTCTCCTTTGGAGGCAAACCCTCCCCACACCCCTAACTCCTGGCAACCATCCATCTATTCTGTCTTTGCCAGAATGCTCTATCAGTGGACTCATAAAGACGTAACCTTTTGAGGTTGGTTTTTCACACTCACCATAATGCCTTTGGGACTGATCTGTATTGCTGGGAAGATCACTTGTTCTCTTTTTTCACTGCTGAGGAGTAGTCCATAATATGGATGTGCAAGTGTTTTCCCAATCACCTTTTGAAGTACATTTTTGTCATTTCCAGCTTTGGGTAATTATCATTAGTACCACCATGGAAACAGTTTACAGGTTGTGGGAACATAAGCTTTCATATCTCTAAAGTACAAACCTAAGAGTGGGATTTCTCGGTCACATGATGTGTGATTTAAAATTGTTGGTAACTGCTAATCTGTTTCCTAAGTGACTGTACCATTTTTCATTCCCACCTGCAGTTTTTAAAGGACCTGGTTGTTCTGCATTGTCTCCAGAAGTTGATATTGTCACTTTAAATTTTTAAAAATTTTAGCCATTCTAGTATGTATGTCAAATAATCTTATGGTTTGAAATTGAAAACCTCTAATAGCTAATGATGTTGAGAATCTTTTTGTGTACTCATTTGACATCGTTGATAGATTCTTTGATGAATCTATCAGTTCAAATCACCTCCATTAAAAATTGGGTTATTTGTATTTTGACTCAAGTTTGACTTCTATACCCTGGCTATGAATACTGTGTCAGATATATGATTTGCAAATGTTTTCTCCAGTTTGTGGCTTGTCATGTCATTCTTTTCAGTGTACTCTGCACATTTTTTTTAATTTTGATAAAGTCCACATCGTCAATTTTTCCTTTACAGATTGTGCTTTTGGTATTATGATTAAGAACTCTCTCAAAGATTTTGTCTTTTTTTATTTTAATTATCTAAGTTCATAGATTTCTTTTTTCTTTATTTTTTTTTTATTGTTGGTAAAAATCAAAATTTTTCACAATACATACCAATATTTGTAAAATGATATATAAATATATGTGCATTTGCTTACATAAATGTTATTTTATATATATATAATTAAAGGTGCTTAGATTACCTAATTATCACTCAGAAATTACAGGGATTCCCATGTTCCCCACCTCCCACACCTCCCACAACATCCCACACCAACATCCTTCATCAGTGTGGCACATCACCCGCAATGGATATACACATCCTGGGGCCTTGCCACGAGGCATAGACCACATTTCACATCATAGAGCACCCTCTCTCCCAAACAGTTCTGCGTGGTATATGCTGATACAAAATGGCCTACATCTGTTGCCACAACGCCACTCATGACAACCCCCAAGTCCCGAAAAAGCCCCTGTATTTCAACTGCCCCTCCCCTCCCTGCCTCGAAAATGTCCAGTGGCCACCATCTCCACCTCACTGTTACAATTTCTTCCATTGCTTGAATCACAATATATGACAGAACACCACCAAGTCCATTCCAGTCCATAGCTCCTCCCCAAATCCTGGAGAGTTTGGGATGGTGATGTCCACTCCGCCTCCAAGTGAGAGAGGGTTTATATCCCATGGATACGGTGGATGGGATTATCCTGCCTGCAGCTGCAGGCCCTCTCCATTCCCTAGGATGGCCGTTGCCCGTAGTTGTCTCCTCGCCAGGTGACTTGGATGAGTCCATTGAGCTGCAGGGTAGGAGTTGTAGCTGCACCAAGATTGCAGGCACAGCTGGCACATAGGTAGGCCAGAGGCTCCAGTCTCTGGAAGTACACCTGAAAACTCCATCATCACATATAGGTTTGAACAGAAGGGATTGATGGACCACGTGCAGGGAGGACTCGAGTCCGACTCTGTCACCCTCAGGAGCACTTATTATCTTATGTTTTCTTTTAAATTTTCATTTTACATTTTTCATTTAGCTCTATTTTGAGTGAATTTTTGTATAACATATGAATGTGAAGTCAGTGGTTTTTTTTTCTTTTTCTTTTTAAAAATTTATTTTATTTATTCTTCCCCTCCTCTTGCCACTTGTGTTCGCTGTCTGCTCTCTGTGTCCATTTGCTGCACATTCTTCTGTGTCTACTTTATCTTCTCTTCTTGTCTTCTCTTTAGGAGGCACTGGGAACTGATCCTGGGATCTTCCAACATGGGAGAGAAGCACTCAATTGCTTGAGCCACCTCAGCCCCCTGGTTTATTGTGTCTCTCATTGTCTTTTCCTCTGTGTCTCTTTTTTTTTGCTGCATCATCTTGTTGCATCAGCTAGCTGCACAGGTCAGTTCTCCATGTGGGCCAGCTTGCCTTCACCAGGAAGCCCTGGAAACTGAACCCAGGTACATGGGAGCCTATTCACTTGAGCCTCATCCACTTATTCAGTGTTTTTCTTCTCATTATTTAATTCTTTTGCATATAGATTCCAATTGTTCAACAACCTGTTTTTGAGAAAATTACCTTACCCTGCTACTTCTAATGTGGCTCTGGCTGTTTTCAAGTTGTTTTTTTTTTGTTGTTGTTGTTTTTTCAAGTTTTTTGTTAATAGTTTTCAGAAGTTTCATTAATGATATGTTTAGGCATGGATTTCTTTGAGTTTATCCTGTTTAAGCTTCTCTAGCTTCTCAAATCTGAAAGTTTGTCTTTCACCAAATTTGGGGAGTTGTCAGTCCAAGTTTTTTTAAATTTTAAATTGTAGAGAAACATACATAACAATGTCATTTTAGCCATTTTAAGGAGAAAATACTTTTACATTAAATACAATGACAATGCTGTGTAACTTTCACCAAGATTTTCATCCCCAAAGAAAAACTCATACTCACATGACAATTACTCCCCATTCCCTTTCCCCACTCCTGGTTGCCACTTTTCTGCTTTCTTTCTCTGAATTAAGGGTCATCTATGTTGTCAGTAGTCATGTCCCCACCCTCAGTCTTGACTTTAATTTTTTGTGTCCCCTCTCTCTTTTTCTTTGTCAGTCTGTCTAAAGTTTGTTGATTTTATTGATCTTTTCAAACAAGCAACTTTTGGTTTTCTTGATTCTATTGTCTTTTTGTTCTGTTTCCTTTATCTCTACTCTAGTCTTTACTATTTCTTTCCATCTACTAATTTTGGGCTTAGTTTGCTTTTCTTGTTCTAGTTTCTTTAGGTGTGAAGATAGTTTAGGGATTTGTGATCTTTCTTCTTTTTTAACATAGGCATTGAATGAGTATTCTGCTATGTGGTGTGCTGTCTATATGTCATTAGGTCTAATTTGTTTATACTGTTGCTAAAGTCCTCTGTTTCCTTATTGAACTTCTGTTTAGATTTTCTATCAGTTATTGAAAGTGGTGTATTACAGTCTCCAGTTTTTATTGTAGACTTCTATTTCTTCCTTTACTTCTATCAATTTTTGCTTCATATATATTGGGGATCTTTTGTGAGAGCCCTTAGCTGAATATTGTGATGAAAGTTGATTTAAGTAAGATTCTTCCAGCATAAACTATTTCAACCAGGCTTTGCAAAAGTCATCTGGAATTGGGGAACATCTGCAAGTCAATTAATTTGGATCTGAAATTGTCTGTAAAATCTCCTAAAAGGCCCCTGGAGTTGGAGCCAAAGTCAAGCACCTCTACAGCTGCTTGATGGTGTGTATGGGGTGAGTGGTGTGGCATGTAATCACTGACACAGAATGCCTGAGAAGGGGCACCCAACTGTGACACCAGCTGTCCACTCTAAGAGTTAACACAAAACATTCTCAAAGAGGTGTACTGTAAGGTGTACCACTTCAACTGGGAAGTGAAGAAATTTGAGCCCGTGTCAACCTGTAGGATGTGCTAAGATTTATTTCCTAGCATCATCTATAAACCACCATTTGAACAAAGCTCATGCATGGCTAACTGGCTAGTTAGAACTGTTGGGAGGCCCAGACCCTGAGCCATCCCTTCTGGAAGCTCTGTGGGGAAAAGCAGATACCTGAACATCTTGAGTGGCTTAGGGAAACTGAATTACCAAAGAAGACAAAGTCAGCCATTTCTAGAAAACTCAAAACTCAAGAGTAGAGGGTGTGGTTGTCCTGTTATAGAGGGTCAAATGGTGGCCTTTAAAGGACATGCCCAAGTTCTAATACACAGAGCCTGTGGATTCACTTGGAAAAAGGGTCTTTGTAGAGGTAACTAAGTTGAGGGTCTTAGAATGAAATCACCTTGAGTTCAGAGAGGACACTAAGTCCAATGACTAATGTCTTCATAAGGAGAAGACAGAGAAACACACAGGAGATGGCCAGGTGACAATGAGGCAGAGACTGATGTTCTGCATGCTACAAGCCATGGAATTTCAAGTGCTGGCCACCACCAGAAGCGAGAAGAGGAGCATAGAATAAGTCCTACCTCAGAGCCTCCAGAAGGAACCAGCCTGCTGACACCTTGACTTACGACTTCTGGTCTCTAAAACTATGAGAGAAATTTAGATTGTTTTAAGCTACCCAGATTGCAAAAGTTTGTTATGGCAGCTCTAGTATACAGAAAAAGCATTTATTTGTAAACTGCTCCAAGCCAAAAAGACAGGCCACAACAGAAACTCTGGGAATGCTCAGTTGTGAGCCTCCCTTAGGGGCAGGGGCCTCCTGAGGAGCCTGCGACATGCTTGCCTATACTTTCCTGTGTTTTCCTGAATTGCTTCTCAATAAGCTGACCCAGCAGAGAGGCTGGTACCCGAGGGAGCTCAAAAACTTTCACCAAGTAAACAAGCCCACAGACGGGCTGGCAAATATTTCTGTCTTACTGTGACTCTCCCATTGTCTGCTTCTGTCTTTGGTGGGGAATAAATTGTCAGTGTGGCAGAAACAGCTGGCAGTGGGTTTCCCAGCAGAGGGTGGGGAAATCCCAGTATCCTCCATTGGTGCGCCTGGCCAGGCTTTCCCTCTGCCTCACCCCCTCTCCCATTCCTGGGGATAGTCTCCTGGGGATATTCTCTTCAGGTGCTGCCATGCAGAGGCCAGATGTCTGGAGCCTGGGCTCTGTGTGCCTCAGTTTATCTGACACTCCACCTCAGCACAGAACTCTGTCTTCTAGGACTAGTGCTGGGTCATTCTGCCCCTACAAGGATAGATGACTGGAGGGCAAACAATGCTGTCCTCTGCCCCTTCTCCACAGAGTGGGTCAGTCACATTTTTCTTCCTTGTCATCCACTGTTGATTTTGTGGATGTTCTAGAGCCAATGCAGAAACCCTGCCAATCTGGTACCTTTGGGGGTACTGATTTCTGCTGTGAAGATGTCCTGCTTGGCATAGCAATGATGTGGGGGAACCCAATGAATGGCTTTATCTCTTCCCTGGTCATGTAACAGGGAAGATCACCTTACATCTTATTGAAGAGTAATACAACCCACACTTCTGCAAGCTGATCTGCAGAAAGGAGCCCCAAGAGAAGGACACAGGATGCAGAGAGCTGGGTGGGGTTGGAGGTGTCCATCATGAACTGGAGAAAGTGGCAGTTTCCATAGTAACTGGGCCAGAGAGGGCCCATGTAACACCACCACACTCAGCTCTGGGATGGTGATGTTCTTGGGATACTATATTGGTAAGTTTGGCACCCACCATGGGCTGCATCAGTGGATGAGCTTCCAGGCCATCCTTCCCATCCCAGGAGCTCAGCTGTGCCAGGCAGTCAAGGACCCCAAGAGGAGGCAGAGGTGGCAGGTGGTGCACCACCGTACCTGGTCTGTCCACCCTGAGTGGAAGGATGTGCTGCAGTTGCATCACCAGATGCCTGTGGCCCCCAGCAGGAGTAAGAGCTCTCTCTTTTCCTTGCTGTATGTGTGTAATGTTATACATACAAATCATTATCATCAATCAAGAAACTTATTCTTTATGATTTCATTCAATATGATTTTTCACTGCTTGTTTTAAATTGTAAACAAAGTATACGTGCAATGAGAAAAAATATTGTATTTGTTTTCAGAAACAGCAATATTCTGCCTATATTCACCATCTTTCTTTTTTTCCCCCAGGTATACACTTCCAACTTCAGCTGCTGATTAAATTGTGTGCATATCTCCGTACTTCTAGCTGATGTGCATATTTTGTATTTCTTTCCTTGGTGCCAAACCCCTCCATATTTGCTCAAACTTTCATTTGCACACATATTTCTAACAGTTTTGTTTGGTTTGAGTTATACTTTTGACACAAATTAAATATTGCCATATTTTTGTGGTTTTGAACTGGCCTTTATTTTTCATAGAGGCATTACTCAGATTTTTGGTGAACCCAGGATATTGTCTCATACTGAAGAGTGGTAATATAAAGATGAATTAGAGATTTAAATAGGAAAAACCTTGAGTGTATGAACTTCACTCATGTGTGTTCTGCCTTGGCTATGCTATAGAGGACCCCTGATGTCAGTAAAATTAGGTCTTAAGTCACAAAGCAAAATCTAAGTCATTTTATGGTGTCTCTTGAAATACCCATTACCACCAACCTTAATATTGAAGAATAATCCATTATAAGACTTATTTCTTTGTTGTTTAATTAACTCTTCATTTGAAAATAACACACTATCAGAAGAGTTCTTAAACCATAAGAATTTTCCTTAACAAGATATAAGAACTTAGCTGAAAAGAATGAATAACTCAAAGTAGAATTTCAGATGCCAAAAATAATAGTGAGAGCCATCAGCAAGATGATGGAATAGGCAGCTTCCAACCTCATCCTCCTCTCTCTATATATAAACTACCAGTTCCAACTTTCAAAGAACTCTGAATATCACTCAATAGTTTACAAGAAGAGTTACAGGAAGATGACACTGAAGTAGGTCTGGCAGGGTGTAGCACTCTTACAAAACAGAGAAGAAAAGGAAGGAGCTGTCCAATGGAGCTGCTTCAGGGATCTGCAGACAAGGAGAGTGCCACACACATAGTCCAAGAGGGATTGGAGACAGAAAGACAAAGAGGCCAAAAGGAAATTTGAGTTAATTGCCCCCACAGGTGAGAACAGTGCCCATAACCACACTCAAGGCGAACAGTATCAGAAAACTCTGTGGCTGATGGTGGCCAACTGAGAGGGGAATGGACATCTTCCACCTTGGGAAAAGGGAAGATGCTTCATAGGACAGTGTGGTTTCTCTTCAATGAGTTTAAACAACAACACCTGGCTTTGTCTTGCAGGCAAAGAATATCTAGCCACTGGAATTTGAAAGAATCACTTCCATGCAAAGTTTTGGTGAAGATTATCATCTGGCAGGCTGGGGAGGTGAATGAAAACAAGGCATGTCTCTCTTGTTCTTAATCCCAGGCCTCCATTAGTGGATCTCTGGTCCTGTTTTGATAACTTAATGTTTTAGAAAACATTATACAAAAATCAATGAAGAGCCATGAAGCAAAACCATGATGCAAGAGAAAGAAATTTACCAACAGAGTTTAATAACCAACATAATGAGATGCCTAGACATCAGAAAAATTAAAAGCCATACTAAGAAACAGGAAGAGATGGCCTAGGCAAAGGAACAAACCAAGAATTTCATTGAGACATAAGATGTAAGATATCTAATCAACAATGTTCACACAAATCTCTTAAATAAGCTCAAGAATTTGAAGAAAAATATGACTAAAGAGATAAAGGATATAAAAAAGACACTTGGTGAGCCTAAAGAACAATTTGAAAGCCTGAAAAGAAATGTAACAGAAATTATAGAATGGAAGACACAATGTATAAGATTTAAAAAGCATATAACAGCAGATTTGAATTGGTTGAAGACAGAATAAGTTAATTAGAAGACAGAGAATGTGAATTGGAAGACAGAAGAACAAAAAGAGAAAAGAATGGAAAAAATTAAACAGTGTCTAGGTGAGTAGACTGATAATGCAAAATGCACAAACATATGAGTTATGCATGTCCCAGAAGGAGATGCAGATGGAAAAGGGGCAGAAAGAATATTTAAGGAAATAATGACTGAAAATTTACATACCTTTATGAAAGACAAATATCAATATTCAACAAAGACAATGTATAACAAACAAAATAAATCTGTATAGACTTACCATGAGAGACACCTACTATACAGAATACCAAATGCCAGCACTAAAGAGAGGACTCTGAAAGCAACAAGAGCAAAGAAATGCATTACACAAGGGAACCTCAAAAATACTAAGTGCCAGCCTCTCATTAGAAAGCATGGATGAGAGAAGGAAGTGGTATGATATATTAAAGATATTGATAGAGAAAAAACGGCCATCCAAGAATTCTTTATGTGGAAAAAGTGTCCTTCAAAAAATAAGAGTGAGTTTAAAGTCTTCAAAGGCAAATGAAAACTGAGAAAGTTTGTAAACAAGAGACTGGATTTACAAGAGATATTATAGGGAGTTCTGCAGCCTGAATGGAAAAGATAAGGGGGAGAACGCTGGAGAAGAGTGTAGAAATGAAGATTATAAGTAATGGTAGCTAAAAGGTTGAAAAGACAGACAGTAGTAAGATATGACAATGGAAAGCAAAAGGATAAAATGTATTAAATAAATAATGCCTTTACAGTAATAATGTTGAATGTCAATGGAATGAACTCTCCAATCAAAACACATAGACTGTCAGAATGGATTTATGAGCCATCTATATGATCTCTACAAAAGACTCACTTTAGATTCAAGGACACAATCAGACTGAAAGGAAAAGGTTGGTAAAAGATATTCAATGCAAATAGTAAACAAAGAAGATTAGGCACAATTATACTTATCTCAGACAAATAGATTTAAAATGCAAAAGTGTTGAAAAGATGAAGGTCATTGCATATTAGTAAAAGGGGCACTATAACAAGAATAAATAACAATAATAAATATTTATGTAACTAACCTGGGGGTTCCAAAATACATGAGGCACATACTGGGAAAACTGAAGAGAGAAATAGAAATATCTACATTAATTGTTGGAGACTTCAATACACCACTCTTATCATTGGATAGAACATGTGGACAGAGGATGAACAAGGAAAGATAGCTTGAATAATATGATAAATAAACTAGACCTAATGGACATTTATTGAACATTGAACCTGAAACAGCAGGATATACATTCTTCTCAAGTGCTCATGAATCTTTGTCCAGGATAGACCATAGTTTGATTGATGAGACAGCTCTCAAATAAAAAATTATTGAAATTCTACAAAGCACTTTCTCTGATCACCATGGAATAAAACTGGAAATCAATAACAGGCAGATAAGGGAAAATTCACAAATATATGGAGATTAAACAACATACGCTTAAACAATCAGTTGGTCAAAGAAGAAATTGTAAGAGAAATCAATAAATATCTTGAGATGAATGAAAATGAGAATGCCATGTGGCGCAATGGATAGAGCACCCGTTTACCATATGAGAGGCCCCGGGTTCGCTTCCCGGCGCCTCCTTGTGAGGGCAGGCCGGCTTGCGCGGCGCCGTGGGCTGATGCGGCAAGACCTCACAGCAAGGGGGAGATAAGCAGACACAGAGAAGACACGCAGCGAATGGACACAGCAGCACAAGCAGA
>JAQZBX010041104.1:12382-22658 GCA_029593785.1 Cabassous unicinctus
CCACTCCCCAACCGGGCTTTGAGAGGCTAAAATAAACTTCATTTCCAGCATTTGATTGTTTATTTACTAGCTACCTGTTTGGAGGAAATGTCACATTGTCTCAGAACAATGGGAGCTGTGGTCACAGGAGGCAGGGCAGTGTGAGGTGGCTGCGGGGAGTTCAGTGAGTTGGGACAGACCCAATTCAGCTCAAATTCTTGCATCTCTCAGTTCAGGTGAAAAGGATAGTGGCGTCACAGAAAACCCAAGAGAATTGGAAATGGAGAATCAAATCACCAAAACTAAAGCAATTTAAAAATGTTGCTTATTTTGAACATATTTAATGGCTTGATTTAGAATCGCTAGTCGAGAAGAATGTGTTGAATACTGCAAATTCCTGTAAAGCATCGTTGATAGATCCTCTACTCTTCAGTGGTTTTTGGGTAATCAATTCGAGGGTAAGGGTATAGCATGCGGAGTGGGGACACACACAGATTAGATGTATGTGTTCATTTCCTCCCCAGGTACCTGATAGGCAGAGCCAATTGATCATGGACTTCTTTACCACCAAGTGTAGATGTGGCTTCAAAGTCATTCCCAATTTATTGGAATTGGCACATGAAATAAAACCTGTGTGTCATTCCTTATATAGGACATTGTTTTTATATTGATGTGGTCACACTTTTACCCATGTTAATGTAACTTTGTAAAAAATAAAAATTGAGCAGTTCTGGCTGTACAGAAAAATTGCACAGAAACTATGGAGTTCCCATATACCTCCCTACACATGCATAGTTCCCCCTATTATTAACATCTTGCTTTATATACAGAAATGGTACATTTGTTGCAATTGATGTACCCAAATTGATACATTATTAGTAAGTAAAGGGACTAGTTGATGTTAGGCTTCACTCTGTGTGTACAGTTTTGAGTACTGACAGATGCGTAATGTCTTATATCCACCATTACAGCATCATATGAATAGTTTCCCTTACCTAAAATTGCCCATTGCTCCCTGCCCCCCAGCTGCTGAACCCATGGTAGCCACTGATCTTTTTACTGATTCTATAGTTTTGCCTTTTCCACAATGCCATATAGCTTAATTTAAATTTTAAAAAATGTATTGCCTTATCTTAGTTGATAACAAGTTGATATTTTCAATTCCTTAAGATCAATTGAAGAAACAGATTCTATAAATACATTTACAATCTATACTAATTTTATCCTTAGATGGGTAGGGGTGTGCACCTGAATTTGTCTCTTACGTCTGAATCAAGGCCAGTCTCTAAGTTCTATTAGAGGAAGCATGTAATTAAGTTAAAGGGATTGGAACAGGCCAGCCAGTCCTAAAATTAGCTCTGGCTTGATGTTCCCCAGGTGCACACACCCCTAGTGCTTTCATCCCCGATGCACTTGATTTCTTTTTCTAAGGTCTGTGCATGCCTTACCAGGATTTCATCAAGTTTGGGTCTGGCTCAGTTAGGGGAGCTGAGATTGCTTTCTTCTGTGGTGCATTAATCACATTTGAAATGTTGATGGGAACCTCAAAAGCTTGTTTTCTTTAAATGTTCTTTTAAGGGTAGGGGTTACTTTACTTATCTTCAGCATGAGATAGTCCAGCAGTCTGTTTTCAGGCTGTTTGGGGGCTGATACTTTGAGCATCATGTTGTATTCATTCCTGCACTTCCTTTTAAAATGAAGGTAGGCAGTGCGATTAGAGAAGGGGTCTTAAGCCTACCAGTCAAGGGATGCCAGGGGTACCAGGCTAGTTACAAATTCCACTCTGGCTACTGGGAGGGTGAAGAGTTTGGGCTCCCTGCTGTTACTAGTGTGCGGTCTCGGGTTATGCAACCTGTCTTGTGCTGTGGTTTCATGAGTACAGTGGAGATAACAATGGTACTTACCTCATAGAGTTGTTATGAAGATTCAGTCCACTGATGTGTAAATTAACTGGCACAGTACCTGGCGCATGAAGCTTAAGAGATATAGGCAGGGGAAATGGATGTGGCTCAAGCGATTGGGCTCCCGTCTACCATATTGGAGGTCCAGGGTTCGGTTCCCAGGGCCTCCTGGTGAAAAGCAAGCTGGCCCGTGCAGGAGTGCTGGCCTGCACGGAGTGCTGGCCTGAGCAGAGAGCTGGCACAGCAAGATGACACAACAAAAAGAGACACAGAGGAGAGACAATAAGAGATGCAGCAGACCAGGGAGCTGAGGTGGCGCAAGAGATCGCATGCCTCTCTCCCACTCCAGAAGGTCCCAGGATTGGTTTCCAGTGCTGCCTAAAGAGAAGACAAACAGACACAGAAGAACACACAGAGAGCAGACAGCAAGAGCAAAACAACGAGGGGGGTGGGGGGAGAAATAAATAAATAAATCTTAAAAAAAAAAAAAATAGATACAGGCAGTTACTGAGTAGAAAAGGAGTGCCAAGGCGGGGCCTACAGGGTGAGGCGGTAAGACCCTTGCATCAGGTGCAGAATTTAAGGTGGTGCCCCAAACCTCAGTAATAAAGGTTAATAATATTTCAATGCAATATTAAAAAAAAAATTAATGAAAAAAATTCTATGATGAAAATATCAAAAGTTTAAATGAAGACAGAATCCAACCCTGCACTTATTTTTAATGCCTCACTTGCTTCACCCTAATCCAGGCCCTCGTGGATGCTCAGGGACGCTCTCTGAGGGCTGAGAACTCAGCAGCTTTTCTAAGAGTGGTGGCCAGTTTGTACTGACCCATTTTGTGGGCCAGTTCCTCTTGAGTCTCTAGCACATTCTTTGAATATATCTGGCAGGGGTCAAGGGTGCAGCTTAACTCCGGAATATTACTGAGCACACGGCTTATGAGGTTACTGGTTCTCTATTCTTGGCCTCGTGGCCTGGTGCAAGATCCGTCTGAGCTATACAGCCTCAGACCCTGACGCGTGTCCTGTTAACACATAAGCCATTTACTTGTTAAAATCTCCTTTGGACTCCAAACCATCAAGTTTATTAACATAGCTATTCTTTGGAGAGCTAAGGTATAGTTCCCAGTTCCTCATCTTGGTCTGTGTTCTGACAACAAAATAAAGAACTGAGAGAAAGAATATTCCGGAAGAGGCATCCATTTTGGCTCATATTTCTCTGGATATTTAAGGTTGATGTGAAACAGAGGCCCTGCCATTAAAAGTCCCTGAAGTGAAGAGAGCCGGGAGTTTCACAACAATTTCCCCAAAGAAGCTAATCAGGTTTCCTCGGGGTTGCTGGGCTACACTGCTTTGAGGAAAAATAGCACTACCCTGAAGAATAGGAATAGCTAGAACTGCATGTCCCAGTGAGCTTTCAGCCAATTGCTCCTGAAGGAAGCCGAATTTAACCACGAGAATGGTTTTTGTTGGATGGTATTATGAACGGGCAACTGGCTACTTCCCAGTCCTGGGAATGTGATCTCTTGAAGATCGAAATATTATGGCCCAGGTTGAAGCTGGAGTAACAGCAAGGGCTTGTAGACTGAGGCTGTGCCCTATTTGATAAATTGCTGTAGGAAAATTGGACTGGGTTTAATGTTCAGTTCTTATTGTTCTAGAGATCTTGATATTTCTCTGTGTAGCTGTGGCAAAAAAAAGGCTTTTCTTGCTAACTTGACTTCTTTTTCTCGAATTAAATTTAAAAATGAGTGAGATGGCTATTTGGGCTCATTGAATGAAGGAAGTGATGCTTTCTGGTTCCCTTAAAATCATTGCTCTGTGAATGAAATACCCACTCCTGTTATATGATTTTAAATTTTGCTTGCAATGAAGAAACTGAGTGTGTTGGTGGGAGTAGGGGACGGGATCCCTGAGTTAGAAGCATTTGGAGATGGTAGGAGAGAAGGACATGGATCTAGAGTAGGGGATGAGCTAGCTCCCTCCTTCCTGGTTAAGAGCATGGATTCTGGAGCCACACTTCTGAGTTTGAATCCTAGTTTCCCTACTTACTAGCTGTGTGTCTTGAGCAAATTAGTTAACCTCTCTGTGCTTTGGTTTTCTCATTTGATAGGTGGTGGTGATGATATTACCTGCCTTGTAAGGTTCTTGTGAGTTGTGTCTGGCACCTAGTAAGTGGTATATACATTATAAGCCTTAGTTTTTATTAACCACTATTGTTATAGATAGCTTACCTTCTTATATGTACACACATGATGGATAATAAGTATGTTAATAAATGCAGACAGAAATGGCAGCTAGTGATGAATAATGGGGGATGGCATAGTAGATAGAGACTGGTGAAGGGAAGGGCTTTCTGTGAAGTTGATATTTGAGTCAAGATCTGGATTCTGAGCAGGAGTTTGCCTCACGATCTCGGGGGTAGAGTGTCCCAGACAGAGGGAGCAGTGAGAGCAAAGGACCTGAGGCAGAAAAGAGCTTGGTGAGTTGGATGAGGGGTTGGAAGACGAATGTGGCTGAGTTGCAGCAAGTTGGAGATGGCAAAAAGCGAGGCAAGGGCTGGATCACATTGGGCCTGGAGGCTACGCAGATGCCGTTGGATTTTATTGCAAGGGCGGCGGGTTTTAAGCTAAGGAGTGATACCATCTGGTTCTGATGAGGCCACTCTGAGAACTGTCCCTGATGGTGCCATCAGGATGACAGCAAGTGAAGTGCGGGTAGGCTGAGGGTGGGGAGGACACTGAAATGTTGCTATTGCCAGTCTTCCAGGTAGGAGGGGGAAAGGACTGGGTGCAGACCGGCAGAGTTAGTCCTCTTTCCAACCTTGAGATGCCTACAGCACAAATTAGACAGAAGGAAACCCTCTAAAGCCACCAGCATCCCTAATTAGGTATCGAGCATCACTAAACATTGCCCAGGGTTAATTGCTTTAATTGACATTTGGTTTCCTGGAATTAGAACTTGAAAAATTGCCTGTTGGGGTGGTTTCCGCATCTTGTTAACTGGAAACATATTCAAATGATTTTTGCTTGAAAATACCTGTGAGAGAATGAATCTGAGGATGCCTTCTGCCTTTTGAACAAACAAGTGCAGATGGGCGGACAATGAAGCTTCTAATTCAGGATTACATTGAATAACTTCTCATGTCCCTTCATGGTTTACCTGCACTTTAAACTGAGTGTGTTTTGATTGATTCTTTTTTATTTTTTTTAAAGATTTGTTTTATTTATTTATCTCTCCCCACCCCCTCGTTGTCTGCACTTGCTGTGTCTCTTCATCTTTGTTTCTTTAGGAGGCACCGGGAACTGAACCCGGGACCTCTGGTGTAGGAGGGAGGCGCTTAATCTCTAAAGCCACCTCTGTTCCCTGCTTTGTTTTATCTCTTGTTATGTTTTACCTGTGTCTCTTGTTGCTTCATTTTGTCATGTCAGCTTGCCGCGCCTGCCTCTTGTGCCAGTTCGCCATCCTGCTTGTCCTCTTTAGGAGGCACCGGGAACCTCTGCTCCCTGCTTTGTTGTATCTCTCATTATGTTTTTTTTTTCTTCTTCTTGTGTCTCTTGTTGCATCATCTTGTTGTGTCAGTTTGCTTTGCCTGCCCATCATGCCAGCTCGCTGTCGTCTTTAAGAGGGACCAGGAACCAAACCATGGACCTCCCATGTGGTAGGCAGGAGCCCAATCGCTTGAGCCACATCTGCTTCTCTTGATTGATTCTTGTATGTAATTGTTCAAAAGAGTAACAAAATAAGATGCAAGATATTTTTCATAATTAACTTTATATTTGTTATCACACTACAAGAAAGGTCATTAGACAAAGGAGTTCTACCTACCAGGGTCTATAGCTCATCCTGTGATTTTTTTATATATATATTTTTTATTTTTACCGGGAGGTCCCAAGGATCGAACCCGGGTCCCTCCATATGGGAGACAGACACCCAACCACTTGAGCCACATCTGTCCCCCTATAATTAACTTTAAAACATGATCAAAACAGTCTTGCCATCAATAAACTCATCAGTAAGAAAGGTCTTTGAAATAAATGTTGCATGGCCTCCATTTTAAGCCCTCCACCCATTCTGTTTAAAAACATAGTTTTGTTCAATAAATCTCATCATTTGAAGATTTTGGTAAGAGTATGCCTCCTTCATTGATATCTGAGATATCTTATGACTTAGCAGTTCTTTGTAGTATCACCTAGTGTTACGTAAGGACTGGCTAGGGCCTAGTGGCAGAGGGAGAATTCACCAAATGCTTCTGGCTTCTAGCATTCGGAGAAGAACTATGATAAAACAGGCACCAGGATAGGAAGCAGCCATAAATAAAGACTGCCCTTTGGGATGGAGACCCTCTCTGTCATTCAACAGAAATTAATTTCAGTCTGGCTTTTTTTTTCTCTTCTCCCTCTTGAATTCCTATAGTAAAAATAAAATTTGAAGTACATTGTGTTAATACATGCTGGCCACTGCCACCATCCTCTAGGATAGGATCATCAGTTAAATTGAGGAAGAATATGCTGAATAAGGATAATCAAAGGTTTGATCAGTCAGAGAAAAACTCAAATGCAGGAGAGTCAATATCTGTCAGTTATAACTTATTTTTAGTCCAAGTCTGAGTGACATTTGATTACAGATGAAAAAGCAGAGAGTTATCAGTGCAAAGTTTTTGGTGATGTAAAAGCCACCTTCCAGTACAAGCCTGAATAATAATGCATTCCAGAGAAGGATTCTTTCCTTCTATTTTATGCCTTACATAAATTGTGGAAGATTCTTTCATTCTAACGTGCCCATAGGAGAGCTACAAAGGACATTCCATTCTGTGGTCTAAACTCTTTTTCATTTTGGTTTAGCTGTAGCTCCTGAAAGAGAAAGATAAGATTTTGGCAGTTTGCCTTAATGTATTTTGGTAAGTCAAGCCCTGGATTTTTTTAGAATGAAAATTCCTATTGCCATGCATTGAAAGTTTAGCTGCAGTAGTATTTCAATCATTCTGGGGTCATGAAGAAAATCCAAGTTGACATTTCTGAGGGGTGGTTACTTTTTCTTTTTTTACAGATATTTCGCTTTTTAGCTTTGCCACACAATATAAATGGTTTGTCTAAGTTTTTGCAACAGGGCAAAAATACCCCACCTATGGTGCTGCATTAATCTGTCACTGTCTGAGCTTGGCTTCAGGATTTAGAAGATTTCAAGATTTCAAACTATCCAGCCTCCAAGATGCCCCCAACATTCCCTGCCACTGGTATTCACCCCTGTGAGCATTTCTCTCCCAAACTTTAACAAGGCTAGTCCGTGTGGCCAGTAGCATACCGATGGCGCAAGTGATGAGATGTCACTTCTGAGATGAGGTGATGTCTTAGTTTTCCAAGGCTGCTATGACACATGTCACACAATCGTCTGGCTTAAGCAACAAGAACCTAGTATCTCATGGTTTTGAAGGCTGGAAGTCCAAAAGTAAGAAAGCAAGGGCGTGCTTTCTCCTGTTGTACATCACATGGTGGTTTCTCTTTCTCCTCTCAGGCTTCTTCTGACTCCCACTTCCTCTTGTGCCTTTCTCTGACTGAGTGCCTCTGGATTTCCTTTCTTACTCGGCCTCTGGTGGTATATCAAGACCCACCCTGATTTGCCACACCTTGACTAATAATAAAGTCTTTAAAAGATCCTGTTTACAAATGGGTTCACGCCCAGGAGAATGTGGATTGCCATTTGAACTGTCTTTTGTGGGGTATGTGACTTGATCCACAACAGGTTAAAAAAGACTGTCATCTTTGGCATTCTTTATCTGGAATTATTTGCTCTGGGGAAAGCCATGTTGTGAGCAGCTGAATGGAGTGGTACGTGTGGTAAGGAATTGAAACCTCCTGCCTGCAGCCATGAGTGAACTTGGCAGTGTATCCTCCAGACGCGGTCGAGAGGCAGCTAGCTAGAGCCCCACTGACACTGTAATTGCAAAGCTGTGAGAAACCCTGAGAACTGCCCAGCTAAGCTTCTTCTAGATTCCTGATCCACAGGCACTTTGAGATAATAAGTGTTTTAAGCCACTAAATTTGGGGTGTTTTGTCACACAGCAATAGATAATTAATATATAAAGTTGGTAAATTTACCCATTCATCCATCCTTCCATCCATCCACTTTATCCTTCCATCCTTCTCTGATGCTTTCACCAATTGTTTGAGCATCCACTATGTCACAGGGACTGTGCTTGGTGATTAGAATGCTAAGGAGAATGCTACAACCTACATTCTTGAGCAAAACTGTAGTTGAGTTTCTACTTTGTCACTTTCCTAGGATTAAATTTGAATTTTAAAAGTAAATAAATACTTAAAGTTATTATTTTTCTGTACCTTTCCTTCTTTGTATTCTTTATGCTAATTCAGAACAGAGAACAATGAACTTCAATTTAAACACATTTGGTTTACACTATAAAAATGAATTTTAGATGAAATTACTGCAAAATGTATTTATGACATCATTAATTATAAGGTATATAATGCTTTAAGTGGATTTTAAAAAATCTTCATTGTTTAACTGTTTTTCCTTGATTGTATGAATTGTTCCAAACATGAAAAGGTACTGATGAGTTTGAGAAAGAAAATGAGACTTGAGCCAAATCAATACACAATAATCACAATAATAAACTCTAGTATTGATTGAATGCTTTCTCTATACCGTATTTTGTGCTAAGCAATTTAAGTATATTTTTTCTTTTAATCCTCCTAAACAGCCTTATCAGGGTAATACTATTTTTCCTGTTTTATGGATAATGAAACCAAGATTTAAAACAATTAGCCCAAAGTCCACAACTCAGTATTGAGTTGGAGGTAAGTTTTGGATCCAGGTCTCAAGCTACTCTTCTCTATGTATGTGTGTGTGTGTGTGTGTCATGTACCGAAACACAGTACTGCCCTGTATACTTCAAGGAGTTTATAATTTTGCAAGGAGACATCAGGTTGTACTGTTTGCAGTGTTTGAACAGGGCCCTTGAAGCATGATTTGGCCAGATTGGTACCAGAGTATCATGGGGACTGTAATGGAACTTTAAATGGAGTATCTCATCGAGACCCATGAAACCCAAGAGCCCTTTTTCACACTTCCCTTTCAAAGGTGCTAAAGATGAAAAAAAGAATAGAAAATACCAGAGTAGAGTTCTTAAGAAAATTTACTTCCCTTCTCTTTAGAATTTTGTTCACTGTGAAGCGAGGCGGCTGGAAGATGAGTGAGTGGAGAAGTCACCTTAATTACCTTTTGTCTTCCTCTAGGTTGTTGGGCACCCACCTCAGGCAGTCTCCTAGTGAAGGGGGTTGGACAACACGACTTGAATTAATTGGCCTGGGGTATGAATCCCAGCATGCCTTTTGGACACTGTTGACCACATGTGGGACCTCAGTCAAGTTGCATAAGCTCTTTTGAGTCTATTTATGCATTTATAAAATAAGAATAATACTAATATGGTTTTCTGTTGTTTGGAGGATTAATGAGTTTATGCATGTATGTGCTTAATTGTTGACCATTAATAGTTGAACATATGGTGGCTTTTCTTGGTGATTTTTTTCTCCTCCTCCTCCTCCTCCTCCTTGTCGTCTTCATCATCATCATCTTCATCCTCAGCAGCAGCAGCCTATCTCACCCAATGCCAACCCTTTAGAAAGATCATAATAATTTTAGGAATAGTTCATGAGATTTCAGGCTAGAATAGATGTGTGTCATATGTCTATGCCTTTGGCAATGAAACATTATTGCATTAAAAAATGTTTGAAATTGCCAAAGTATAATCAGTTAAAGCAGCAAAATTTCATCTTTTGGTGAACATCTTTCTAAAGTATTTATATTCTCTGCTACTTTTTACAGCAGTTAATTTGAATTTAAAACAGTGGCTTTATGTCATAAATCTTTTTAACAGTCTTTCCACTTCTTTCTCTACTGTTGGTGTGTGTGTTCCTCCCATTATTTGCCTAGAATCCTTGTCAGTTTTCCAAATGAGGGATGAGAATGGCATTGCCTTATGATGTGGCTGAATGAGGGACCACTTATGCCAAAAGGCTGAATGGGGTCGGCCTGAGAAAGCCTGGATGGAGTCCTAGTCCGCCTTGACCCCAGAACCAGGCTTTTCCCATTTGCCTTCTCTCTTATCCCCTGGCCAGGGTCTTTTCCCTGTTTGCCTTTGGATTTCCCCTGCCCCACACCTTTTTTTAAATTAGAAAATGTATAGGTTTACAGAAAAATCATGTAGAAAATAGGGTTCCCCTATATCTACCCTCATTATTAACATTTTGCATTAGTGTGGTACTTTGTTACAATTTTTTGAGAGAATATTATAACTGTACTATTAATTATAGTCCATAATTTACATTAGGGTTCACTGAGGTTTTTTTTTTTTTTTTTTTTTTTTTTTTTTTTTTTTTT
>JAQZBX010041105.1:0-22453 GCA_029593785.1 Cabassous unicinctus
AGTTTCCATGGCTGCTCAAGCAAATATCATGCAATGAGTTGGCCTAAACAATGGAAATTTAAAATTCTCATGGTTTTGAGGCATTTTTATTCTTTTAAAGAAACTAATAACACATTTCAAAAGTACCTTCATTTCTCCTAGCTTCTATCTGGTTAATGAGCCTTTCTTCCTTAAGGCTTCAGCTAGAGAGGAATTGTTCAACAATTATTATTATAATTATTTGAAGATCTACTATAAAAAAGATACTGTGTAGGATGCTCTGCTTCTTGGGATGGGCATTATCCATCATCATCCTTTTGTTAGCTGTCCTGGGTGAGTCTGATGAACTGGAAAGTAGGTGTTGGCTGTAACTCTGTTGAGATTCAGGGCTCACTTGGCATATGAACAGCCAGAAGATTTAAGTCTCTGGGACATATATTTAATGGATATAGTACTAATTATAGGCTCAAACAAGTGGGGGCAAAAGAACCATGTGCAGGAAAATTATAAATGGGTGTATCTCTGATACATTGGGGGAGATGGGTTATCATGTTTCCAAAGTAAGGTCCACTGTTGGAGTGCCAATTTCCTGGGATTGCCTGCCCTGCCTATAGTGTCTAGATGTCTAGAGCTCCCAGGAGCACCCCTACTTGAGCCACTGTTTACTGTGGCAGACAGTGAGAGCATCCTGAAATATGCACAAGTGTAACCTCTGGAATGACTTTCCGACTCACTTTGAAATCCCTTAGCCATAAAAACTCATTTGCACTTAATATTTTCCCCTTTTGGTCTAGGTCTTTCTCCAAATGCATCATTAGTTGGCGCTTATTATTAATCCCTCAGTGCCAGGGAGGCTCATCCCCAAGAGTCATGTCCCACATCAGGAGAAAGGTAGTGAATTCATATGCTGAGTTTGGCTTAGAGAGACACCACATTTTAGCAACAAGGAGGCCCTCAGGAGGTAACTCTTAGGCAATATGTATTACTAGGCCAAGCTTCAATTTCACGAGAACAAGGTTCATAAGTACAAGCACCAATATCAGGGGCCTGGTGCATTGGTCTGCCCTCCTTTGTTAGGCACTGCCCATGTACTCCAGAGATTCTTGCCACTCTATGAGAGAATGAAGCAAGACTTGCCAGGATCAGCAGCATCTTTTTAACCTGAACTTTGAGTCATTATTATTCAGACTTCCTGTGATGAACAGACAGTTCCTCTGAGGACATCAACATTTAAATCATAAGAAACCAGATAACTTTAAAAAATCCTGCTAGTTAATTTTATCTTTCCAAGCTTGTTGGTGTACATATCTTAATTATTGAACTATAAGTTGATGTTCCTTAAAACACATGATTTTTTTTTTTGCAGGCAAATATTTTTATGCCATCTTGACACAATTCCACTGAGTCCTATACAACATCTAAAGATAAAAATATATTCAAGGACTTTTATTGAAAATAAAACTTAATTTATCCTTATGTCTATAATGATTTCATGATTCAGTCTTGGAGTCATAGAATTTTATGTTTGGAAAAATCCACTTGAGTCTTTCATTATTCCTAGGAAACAGAGATCTGGAGATGCTAAAATAACTTATACAACACACTAAATTCAAGCCTCTTGACCACAGTACATGGTGATTTTCCACTTTATCTGGGTGTTGGGAGAAGGTGGGTGTTGGATAATGGGGTGCATGGTGGGAAATAAGCAACTGTTCAGCTGAGTCGTAATATGTGGCAGGGAGTTTTAGTCACTCCTGAAATCCAAGCATTTACCTCTTCCCTTCTTGTGATTTTTCTGCTGTGTCTTCAAACAGCAGGTGTGAAATCTATGTGGCCAAGTAGTAGTGGTTAGGCAAGGATACAACCAGCTCATCGCTATGCTACCTGCTAAGTGTGGTGAAAGAGCAATTGAAAGAGTAGCAGAGTGAATACTTCTTTCTTCTCTAGTCTAATCCTGACATCATTTTCTCAGGTGAGCTCCTAGGCAGTGTGGGCAGGTGGCCACATGTAATCGTTAAGACCTGGGCCCTGGAGCTCGTCACCTGGGTTGTAATCCCCCGTTTTTGCTGTTTTTGTGTCCATTTGATGGGCAATTCTCTGTGTCTGTTTCCTGCCCTCTCTTCTCATCCTTTTCTTCCTGTCTTCACAGGGATTCAATCCTTGGAACGTCCGATGTGGGAGAGAGGCATACTACCGCCTGCGCCACCTTAGTTCTTGGTTTTTTGGCGCATCTCGTCTTGGCTCTCCCTTGCGTCACTCTCCTGTTATGTCATCTTCTTGCTGTGTGGCTCGGCGGGGCCTGATGGCTCACCAGTGCATGGGACTTGGGGGGCTTACCCGCTTGCAGGGCCTGGTGGCGCACCCGCACTCAGGGCCTAGCGGCCTGCACACCTTCTATATTTTTCTTTATTTTTTATTTTTTTAAAATTTTTACCAGGAGGTCCTGGGGATCGATCCCAGGTCCCTCCATATGGGAGATGGATGCCCAACCATTTGAGCCACATCCACCCCACTGTACCTTAGTTTTCACATCTTTAACATGAGGATAATAATAGAGTTAACTTTATACAATTATTATGAGGACTAAATGCATTAATACATGTAAAACAATTAACATGTCAGGTAATTGCTCAATAAACATTGGCATTTTTAGGGAAAAGAACCTGGAATTTGGAATCCAGAGGTCTGGATTTCAGTATTTGGGCATTTGTAGCAGTTTGGCATTTTGATGTAATTAAGAATTCCAAAAATAGATATTGGATCATGCTTGTAAACTGGTCTACTAATCTGGGCATGATTAAGTTATGATTAGGGCGTTAACTGGGCCATGTCAGTAGGGCATTGAGCCCCACTCCTTGGTAGGGTGGGAAACAAATATAAAAGGCATGGCAAAGAACAGAGTTGGAGCAGTTTTGATGTTGGAGTTCTGGTGAGGAAGGAGAGAAGACCCTGGGATAGAGACAAGCCATTCACCTGACAGTTCACAGCTGGCCTTGTGGAGAGAAGCAAAGCCTAGAGAGCCTCACAGTCTATAGCTGACCTTGTGGAGGAAACAGAGGAGTTGAGCCCAGAGAGAAAGGGAGCCCTGGGAAGAGAGGAACCCAAGAAGCCTGAACCCTGGCAAATGTCAGCAGTTGCCTTGCTCCAACATGTGGCAATGGACTTTGGTGAGGGAAACAAGTTATACTTTATGGCCTGATAACTGTGGACTTCTACCCCAAATAAATACCCTTTATAAAAAACCAACTGATTTCTGGTATTTTGCATCAGCACCCCTTTGGTACAGAATTTGGTACCGAAAAGTGGGGAAATGCTTTTGCAATTACCAAAATGTTGGAATGGTTGTATCAATGGGTAAGGGGTATTTTGGGGAGAAATTGTGAGATGCATGATGGAAAAGGCCTACAGTGCTTTGAAGAGACTGTTGATAGTAATATGGATGCTAAAGAGACTTTTTATAATGCCTCAGAAGTAAATGATGAAACTATTATTGGAAACTGGAGGAAAGGCGATCCATGTTTTAAAGTTGCAGAGAACTTAGCAAGATGAACTCCTGGTGTTATATGGAAGACAGAATTTGAAAATGGCAAACCTGAGAATTTAACTGAAGAACTTTCCAAAGTAAACTCAGAGAATGTGGCTTGGCTTCTCCTTGCAGCTTACAGCAAAATGCTAGTCAAGAGAAATAAGCTCAGGACTGAACTTTTGGGCACAAAGAAAACAGAAACTGATTCCGGAACATCCAGGTTTCTGGAAATCAAGCTCCCAGATGAAAGTGCCCAATTTGAAGACTTAGCTAAATCTAGAACTTGTAAACCAGAATTGAAGATGCAGTTATCTCAGAAAGACTTGTGGAAAGTCTTACTGTGTGATGGCTTGGACCCCTGCTTCTTGCATGCTAAACCAACAAAATTTTTGAGAGAGCTGTATGAACAAAACCACTGTCAGCTTGGACAAAAGAGGACATGGTAAGGAAAGATTGAAGGAGAAATAGCTTTAAGAAGAAACCCATGGAAGCTGGGATCTGGAATTAAGACATTGCCTTGGGCCAAGAGAGGAGTCCCACCCATGTGTACAGAGAGGGTGAGTTTGCCCCAGCAGTTGAAGAGGGTGGATGTTCCTACCTGATGTTCTGGGAGAGTTTTGCTGCCCCAGGGTACAGGGAGGGTGGATCATATTCCTCAAAGATTAGGGCAGTTAAGGTCAGCACCCCATAGTTCTGTGAAGGGTGCTCCTGTCCCCCATGGATTAGAAAAGGCCGGGTGATCAACCCATTGCTCTGAGAGGGTTGAACCTGTCTGCCAAAGGTTAGGGGGAATGTTGTCTTCACCTCACTGTACTAGGAGGTTTAAGACTAACCCAAAGATTGGGTAAGATGTGGCAATCACCCCAACACTCTTGGAGGGTGAGGTCTGGAGCTTGGTCAACACTCAGATGCTTCATGAGGGTGGAACCAAGAAAATGGCCATTGGGCAAGCCTGTGGAAAGGGTGGATCCTGATGTGGCCCCAAGGAGAAGAAACCATGGTCTTAAGAATGACTCTCAGAAGTTGAAATCAAATGGAGGATGCCCTGCAGGTTTACTGAACTGTGGAGGACCTGATTCATGTTCCCCCCCCACCCCCAATTTCTCCTTATGACAATGAAAATGTTTATCCTTTGTCTTTCCATTTGTATATTGGATGCAGTTAAATGGTTTTGTAAATTTCAGAGGACTATAGCAGATGGGATTTTGCCCAAAGACAAACTGTATTTCTTTAAACTGATTATGATATGATTTTGTACTTGCATTGTTAGTGATTTAAGGTTTTTTGAATATTGTAATGTATTTTTGGAATTCAGAGGGTGGAGTGTAGCCGTTTGGCAGTTTGATGTAATTATGAATTCCAAAAATAGATATTGGCTCATGCTTGTAAACTGGCCTGCTAATCTGGGCATGATTAAGTTATAATTAGGGTGTTAACTGGGCCATGTCAGTAGGACGTTGAGCCCCACCCCTTGGTGGGGTGGGAATCAAATATAAAAGGCATGGCAAAGAAGAGAGTTGGAGCAGTTCTGATGTTGGAGTTTTGATGCTGGAGCCTGGGGAGGCGAGCAGATGGAGGAGCTTGGTCGTGAGGAAGGAGAGAAGGCCCCGGGATAGAGAGCAGCCATTCACCTGACAGTTCACAGCTGGCCTTGTGGAGAAAGGCAGAGCCTAGAGAGCCTCATAGTCTACAGCTGACCCTGTGGAGGAAACAGAGGAGCTAAGCCCAGAGAGAAACGCAGCCCTGGAAAGAGAGGAACCCAAGAAGCCTGAACCCTGGCAAATGTCGGCAGCTGCCTTGCTCCAACACATAGCAACAGACTTTGGTGAGGGAAGAAACTTACGCTTTAAGGCCCGGTAACTGTAAGCTTCTACCCCAAATAAATACCCTTTATAAAAACCAACCGATTTCTGGTATTTTGTATTAGCACCCCTTTGGCTGACCAAAACAACATTTCCATAAGGAATTTTGTTCCTCAGTTTCTTTATCTCTAAAATGGGGATGATGGTAGTCTCCACTGTCGTGTTCTCATAAGATTGTTACAAGGATGAAACATCATGGTTCCAGGCTCTTGGGTCTGAGAAATTTTTGTTATTATTGCACTCTTCTTGCCAGATCCTTTCCCAATGGAAATTCAAGATGGGACCACAAGTTAGAGTTTATCCTGTAATTCTGAAACATGCACCATGTTTGAAGGGAATTGAAGTGCCTTTCTGTGGGAAGAGCATGTGTGTACCTTGAATCACCTGTGCTTCATTGTGTCATTTTGAGAGGAAGTGGCGATAGTAAGGTCATCACCTCTCAGCTTTCATGTCTGTCCGCAGATCTGAAAGCAGCAGCTACTGTCTCATTATCCTGATGACTCATGGAGCCAGCGTACTTCCCCTCTCCTCTGCTGTCCTTTCTAATTAAATTCATTGTTCTACAAGATGTCTGTGGTTCCCAGAAATGACGCAAGTGGTATGTGCCCCATTCAAAGCCTGGGCATTTGACTCTCAGGATGTTCTCCCAAGTAATCTAGACCCTGCTACTCCAGTGCAGCCAATGGCAGTTCCAGTAACCCCTCTTCTTGCTTAACAGATGCTCAGAGAGAATTACAGTATATGGACTTCTTAAAAAAAAAAAGTTTTGCAAAGCCTACCCTAAAATTTTTGGATATCCTTGCCAAAACACATGAGAAAGAAAATTAAATCTTTTTTATATTATTTGCCAAAATGAGTGGTATTTGTCCATCCACAGGATGAAAAGCAGGCATTTAACAGTTGCTTAAAAGCTAAATGAGAGGCACCAGTTAATGTACATTAGTTCTGCTTCCATCCCTCAACCTTAAAACAGCTTGGAATGCTTTTTAAATCTAATCCAAGAGGAAGAAACAGTTTTTTTGAACATCTTTTATCACAAGAAATAATTTAAAGTCAGCAAACATAACCCATAGGCATCAAGAAGACCACACCTCTTTGAGGTGTGGTTGGTCAGTAAGGAAGCTAGCATGGACATGTGCCCAAAGGTGAGTCAGCAGTTGCCATTCCAATTACTTTCCATTTTAAAAAGATGGGGTATATCAGGTATTTTTAAAAAACCAAATAAATGAGCTTTCCTCACTATTCTCCTTTCCATATTTAACATTTTCCAATATATGTGGGGGGTGTTATCATTTGATTTTTACAACAATCTTATAAAGTAACTAAAGCAGGTATCATTTTCCCTATTTTACAGATGAGGAGACTGATCATCAGAGAGGTCAGCCAACTTGCCCAAAGGCACACAGCTTGGTCTCACACCCACGTTTTCTGATATAATGCTGGTGTAAGCACCAGGGTGCCTACATCTGATAAGGAAAATTTTGGATACCCTCGTAGTGGTGATGACACCCATAAGAATACCTCATGGTGATGCAGAGGGACAGTATTCCTTTGACAGTTGCTAAGGGAAAGACCTAGTGTCATGTAAGGGTGGGAGTAGTAATTTGGGAATATAAAACCCACAAACCTGGCCCCAAGGAGCTTAAATCTCATCAGTGTGCAAGCAGGTACAGTATTGTAGAGAACTGTCACTGGCTGGAGCATCTGTAGTGCTTTTCTCTGAAACAGGTTTTCTTTGCATGCCAAAGGAATGTAATCCTTGGAGGAGTTGTTGCTTGGTGGAGGGTGGACACAAATTATAATATAATCAGATCATGTCATGTCAGTAACTGCTAATCCATTCTACAATTGAGCTAGAGATTCCATTGCTATTGGGTTCTCTTCATGGAGACCCTTAATTCCACTTCAAGCTGCTGCACTGTGTTTATCCTCTCCTTAACAGACCCTTTGTAATAGCAATAATAGCAGCTATTGATCAGGAATTAGATGCTTTATATGTGTCATTGCATTTAACCTTCACAGCAATCCTAAGAGGGAGGATTATTCCTATTTTATAGATGAAGACACTGAAGCTTAGAGAGGATAACTTGCCCAAAGTCACTAGGCTGTAAATGGTCAGGAGTTCTGGTTATTGATGTTTACATAACAAATTACCCAGAGATTTAATGCCTTATAATCACAATAACTTTATTATATCCTATGATTTTATGAGTCAAGAATTTGGGTAGAACTCAGCAGAGACAGCATAATCCTGTTCCATGTGGTGTCAGCTGGGGTGGCTTCACTGGGACTGGAGCATCTCCTTCCAAGATAGTTCACTCACATGCTGGCAACAGGACTGTTAGTCACAGTTCTTGGCTCCTCTTTATGTGGGCCTCTCCATGCGGCTCCTGGGCTTCCTCATAGCATGGTGACGGCTCCAAGTGTGTGTATTCCAAGAGGCAGGAGTGGAAACTTCCAGTCTCTGAAGGCCTGGTGCCAGAAACTGGCATGGTTTCACTTCTGCTGTATTTAATTGGTCAGGAAGTCACAGCCCTCCCAGATTCAAGGGGAGGGAACATAAACTCCACCTCTCACTTTCATTCATTGAGGAGACTCAAAGAATCTGTAGCCATGTTTTATTTACCACACAGACCAATAAGAGAATCCAGGTTTTAGTCACCACACCATATTGTATTGCAAGTAGTACAATACCATGTGCATTTCTTGATTACTGCATTTATCTCTTCGTATTATAGTGATGAGCTCCTTGAATACCTCATGCATCTTGGGTTAGACATAATGTCTACACAGACATAGTAGGTGCTCAATAAATGGTGAAGGAATGAATGAAAAGGAGCTGTATTCCAGTCCTGTCTCTGCTTCTGAGAAGCTCTGGGCAGGATACTGAATTACTCTGGGCTTTGGCACCCTTTTATGAAAAATAAGGGGACTGGATTAGATGATCTCTAAAATCCTTTCTTTTTCCCAGCACTGCCATTTTACTAAACTACCCAAGATAATTCATGACAAAATAAGGAGGCCTTAGATACAGATCTCAAATGAGAGGGGTCCAGAATCAAGAAATCAGAGAGTGAAAAGAAAAGATTAGAGAAAGTGAGATTCTAGAGAGAAGGATACCAACATTAGCTTCAGAAGCAAATATTTGAATTATGAGGATAGTGCTTGGAATAGAGAGGACAGATGTTGGAGGAGACCTTTTCAAAGGTCTCCAAAGACATTGGACTTGAGGACAATTTGGCCACAAGGAGTGAGAGAAAGTCAAAGGAGATGAGACAAAGAGGACTTTGGGCTTTGCACTTGGATGCCTGGGGGAAGGCACACTTTTCTGACATCAGCAGTGGCTCCCAACTCTGACTACACTGGGAGTAATCTAGAGAACTTTCAAAATTACTGATGCCTGGGCGCCTCTGAAGACCACTCACTTCAGAGTTTCTGGAGATGGGGCTTGGCCATCAGTATTTTTAATGCCACTCGCCCACCTGCACCTGGTGATTACACTGTGCAGCCAGGGTTGAAGATTTCTGATCTAGAGCTAAAGGCCCTACATTTCTGGCTGCTATGGACAAAGATGTTGTAAGAAACTGAGGATCTCATGCCAATCGCTATTGAACAACTTGGGAGTATGGGTGGTGTGGTAGGCAGAACAATGGCTTCACAAAAATGTCTACATCTTCATCCTTGGAAACTATGAATATGCTAGGTTACATGGCAAAGAGAAATTAGAGTTGCAGATGGAATTAAGGCTTTTATTCAGAATAAAGAAATTATCCTGGACTATCATGGGCCCAGCATAATCCCAAATGTCCTTAAAAGTGGAAGAGGAAGGTAGAAGAAGAGAGTCAGAGAGAGATGTGACTTTAGAAGAATTGTCAGAGGGACACATTGCTGGCTTTGAGGGTGGAGGAAGGCAACCACTAGGGGTTTCTAGAACCTGGAAAAGACAAAGGAATGGATTCTCTCCTAGAGCCTTCAGAAAGAAATGCAGCCCTGTCAACCCCCTGAGACTCAGGTAGGACGCTGGACCTACAAAGCTGTAGAATAACAAATTTGTGTTGTTTAAAAATGCTAAATTTCTGGTGATTTGTTGCAGCAATAGAAAACTAAGCTAGATGGTCAGTTCAGGAAGACTTCTTAGAGGAGATATATTTTGACAAACTTTTGAAGGGTGGAGAAAAACTAGGTTATATAGATGTTGGAATTTGAGTCCATCAGAAAAAAATCCAAAAATCTGAACACTGTAAAATGCCTGCCAAAGATGTTTACAATAAAAAGTCAGTTGAATAAAACAATATTGTGAGATTGTCACTAAATTCCCCAGTGAAGTCAGACAGAAGGAATTGTTGGAAATTTTTCTCAGTAATGTCACTTGAATTATGATCAACTTCACAGACTTAAATTCTGAGGGAAAAAACCCCACACTTGTTTTACTTGGATGGTTTTAAATTACTTAAGTCAGCAAAAAGAGCAGATAGAAGCTGCAGCTTCCACACAGCTCATCACCTGACTGTAACCTGGAGCTTAATATTCCTATCACTCTGCCTTAATCAATTGGAGACTCTGCTGATTTCATTTCATTGGCTTCTCCTGAATCAAAAATAATTGGATCATTAGACACACATATAGAGAGACAGAGGTGAAAAAAATCTCTATGTACATTTATTCATTTAACATATATTTATTGAGGATTTACATATGACAAACTGTTAGAGATACATGAATGAATGAAACAGATAGGGTCTCTGTCCTCAGGGGGCTTCCAGCCTGGGACAGTAATCATGCAGTTTATTGTACAGTAGAAAATATGGATGCTATGAGAGACCAAAGAAGAGACAACTAACTCAGTCTGGGGTGGAGAAGGAGGGCCTTGTCAGGGGAGGCTTCCTGGAGGATGATAACTAAGCCAGTCATTCTCAAAGCATCATCATCAATCTCTGAGAGATTGTTGAAAATGTAGACTCTCAGGTCCAGAGTTACTGATTCACTTGGTCTGGGATGGAGACTGGGTATCTCTGTATGTTTTAAAGCCCTGGGTAATTCTAATATGCAGTCAGTTTTGGGACCACTTCTGTAAGTTGACAGCTGAAGCGCAAGTTATCCAGGCAATGGAAGCTAGGGAGGGGGCCGACAAGAAGGTCATTGCAGGCAGATGTGCAAAGGTCCAGATGTAAGAGAAAGCCTGGTGTGGTGCATACAGGGACTTAATAAGGCTGGAGAGTACAAGCAACAAAACTCCATGACATAAATGAAATTTATAGCTATAAATTTAAGTGGTTATTGAAGTACTTAAACTTTAATGTGCTTAGTAATCATCTGAGGTTCTTGTAGAAATGCAGTAGATAGGGTGGGGTTCTGAGATTCTGTGCTTCTAATAAGCTCCATGAAGCTGATATTGCTGACCTACGGACCACACTTTGAGTAGCAAGGTTCTTTTGCACCACCTATCCCTGAGCATATATGCCAGAGTGTGTGGACTGGGGCTGCAGAAAGATCTATCTATGCATTAGGCCCAGGGCCAACGTAAGGGCACCCAGTTGTGGTGAATTGGCTGAATGGATATATTTTGAGGGTAGAGGGATACAGGCAGCCAAGCACAACCTCCAAGCCTGATCTTCTGATTATTTTCTATCAAGGTCGTCCCTCTTTTTGGCTCAGCAATCTCTCCCTTCTCTCCCCCTCAATCTAGCTGAGTGCATCCTTTGGCCAGTCCAGCAGAGCCAGCTCATTAAGTGACCGCTGGAGCACTCTGTAGCGTGCCAGCCAGCCAGGGAGGCGCTGGCCAAGGAGGGGGGCCTCTCCCGGGGCCTGTTTCCCTTTCCCACCTCCCGTCTCTGACAGCGGCGGTGCTTGCGGCAGAACCTCTCTCTGCTGCAGCCCCTTGCACTTGGCTCTCACTTCTGGGCGCTGTCCATGGTTGCAGCATCTTTCCGCGCGCCACGTCAGGAGGCCGCAGCGGGGCCCTGCGATTGGCCGAGGAGCCCCTCGCCATCCCCCAACACCTCCGCCCCCGCGTCCTCGTCCCGAGACCCGGCCCTGGCGGAGAGTGCCAGCGAGCGTGCAGGGCGTGCCCCGGGGCTCCCGGGCGGCACACCCACTTTCCTTATTAGGACAGAGACCGGAGCCCGAGCGCGGGGCGCGGGCCGCGGCGGGGGCGGGGGAGCCTTGGGCCGAGTCAGCCGAGGGCGCAGCCACAGCCTCAGCCGCCTCCGAGCGGTGGGAGGGAGCAGCTGGTGCCTCCGCTGCGCCAGGGCGGGCCACTTTCCTGCCACCCGGCTCTTCTCCCCTTAGCGGAGATCTCCCTCTCTGCCCCTCCGGGCGCCCCTTGTTCAAATCTTTCAGAAGGACATGGAAGAATTTTTGCAACGCGCCAAATCCAAACTGGTAAGCTGAGGAAGCAAGGCTGTGTGTGTTTGTGTGTGTTGTTGGAGAGGAAAGAGCGTTGCAGCAGAGAAAGGAACAACTTTGTCACGTTGTTGTCAGTGTGTGTGGGCTGGCCCCTGGAAAGAATCTCTGGGACTCTGGTCCATACAGCCAGTAGTCTGTCTCTAGAACTCTCCACCACAGCCGGACAAGGTGTAATACAAGGGGATGGTCCTGACCTGGCTGAAGTCAGGCTGAGTGTGTCCAGCTTTGGTTCCTTTGGCCTAAGGTTGGGGAGAAGCAGATCCAGCCAAATCTGCAGTTTGCTCCTGAAGGCTAGGGAATGAATGGGTGTGGTCCTCTTTGAGAGAAAGAGCCCAGCCTCTGCAGATGCCTAAAAGGAAAAGAAAGGAAAGAGAAAGAATCCCTTAGCATTGTACTTCAGCTGGAGGTGGCAAAGCCTAAGTGAGGAAGTCAGGGTGCCCAGTAAGCAGGACATGTGCGAATATGCAGTTTACTGGAGGATCCCCTGCTGAGGGCTTGCTAAAGTGCTGGAGTTAAGGCTGCTCTAGTGTGTATCGTGTGTCTCTCTAATCCCTTGTCCAATTCATTTGTAAATTGGGGCCAATGGCGAGGGGAAAGCCCCAACTGTTGCTGGAGATGTGGGGTTTGCCAGATCATTGTTCTCCTGGGAAGAGACCAGCATATTGGCCCGTGTGTTCCACTGTGTTGCCGTCCAGTGAACCCTAATTTCACTGTGTGTGTTGACAGTTGCTACACATTCTGGAACCATAGACTCCAGCGGTTTCCTAATTTCAAGTTGTTTTGGCTCTCTAGTGTAGCAATAATAAACATAATGGAAATGTTTATGTTTCGGCACTTAGAAAAAAAGCCTCTGCCCATTTAGAAGCAATATCTATAATGAACAGTGAAAGCACCTTTTATGGGCCTGGCTTAGGAGGAAATGCATAATTTATGATGCCTTTAACCTTTAAACCTTCATAGAAGCCAAAACATAAAGTCTGCATTAAGGTGACGTCTTAATCACACAGCAGGGTATTTGCAGGGTTATTACTGTAACTCATTTACCCTCACAACAAAGGGAGTGCAGTAAGGGAGGGCGCAAATGCTTCCACACTGCCTTCCAAGTGCAGAAGGAAGTGTGAACCTCACCATGAGCTAACTGTAAGTATCTTTAAGAATACATTAAAGTTGATTAATGCTAATACAAGTATGTTCTCTTCTGCCGTAAGCCTGCCAATAGTTGAACGTTTGTTGGGATTTTCAGAATTAAGAAAGTTTGTGATCATCTCTATGGTGATTGCTGATCCCTTTGTATTTTCACTTGGGCACGGGAAGGAAAATACTGATTGCAGAAACTGACTTGCATTTCTGAAAGTATAGGTATGATCTCTTTCCTTTACTTGATAAGGAGTAAGAAATGGGCAAAAACAAATTCAAGTTAGGCATACTTTTTTTGTGGCTGAAAACGAATGGCTATCATTGATAAATGCAGCATTTTGGTGACACCTCTGTTCCCATTTCTACAGAATTTAGATGATATTTTAACAATAAGCATTTAGATTGTGAGATCTGATGTGAGCAAGAGGTTTGTCTTATTTCTGAAGAGTAATTGCTGGAATGGAAAAATTCCCTATTTCAGAGTAATCAGTTTAAAGTAATGTGTAAGTTTATTTACTGAGTCCCTTCATTAGATGAGCAATTGCTCCACATCATTAAAAAAAAAAAAAAGGCAGGAGACAGAAGCAGTTGTTTTAAACATTGTTACCAGTTTCTTGCTTTAACTAGAAGAACAGTTACTGCTAATTTCATTTTTTCTTGTTGGTGCTCACAATTAGCCTCTCATATTTAGCCATAGCAAAGGTATTTCGGCCACTGTTAATGTCACATTTCCCCAGAAAACTTGTATTTTCCAGGTAATTAACCTTTTACTTAATATGTAACATTCAAGTATAGTATTAGGTGCCTTTGCTTTAGGCCTTGGAGGAAAATTTTCATCAATAATTCTGTCATTCATTTATGGGAAGTTTATTCATAATAAAATGGTAAGATTTTTAAAAAATTACGTTAATCCTTTGGAAAACAAGCTACAGAGAAGAAATGTATCATGCTGGTTTTCACTGAAGCCTTATTTGCCCCGAATTAGATAAAATTTAGAAGTTATGTTGAAGCTGTTTTCCACCAGAAATTAAATATAAATTTTTATCTAAATAATACCCCTAAAAACCTAATTGCCAGTTTTCTCCTTCTTACTTGAATGCTTGTTTTGATATTCTGTAGACGTGATATATATCTTTTAATGATTTGAAATAATCAAGGTTTGTTCCACAGTCCTATGTAACCTCATCATCAGTGGAGCTAGCTAATTCCGATAGACAAAAGGAATTTTAAATGGTAAAATGTAATTTCTATTAGCCATAGATCGAATCTCCAAAAATAAAAACTTTATAAGAACTATTTGTGGGCCTGTTTTCATCGCCACTCGTTTGTCATTGTGAGGTGAGAAGGAGCTCTCCCTTTGTAGGCCAGGCCCTTGGGTTGAGCAGAAGTCTTTGGAGGGGAAAGAATTATCTTTGAGTCATGTAATTTGGAGCTTATTTCTGTTGAAGTTGGGAAAGTATTCTCTCAATTCTATTTTTCATCCCAGCCTGGTTCTTTCAGCCCTTAAATTAAGCACATTCACGGACATCATCCCATCCTCCCTTCTCTAGATCTCCGCTTCCAATATCCACCTCTCATTCCTGAGATGCACGACCTTGGTTTATCAGGAATGGCAAAATCAACCCCTATGGGTGGCCTCAAAAGAGCTTATTCCTGCCTGGGGCCCAAATTTTCTCAAGGGGACCTGCTGTCTGCCTGGTTAGGGCAGAGTTTGGTGATTGGGGCATCTTTGTAAAAAACAGTAGCTGAAGGCAGAGGGCAACAGGGAAAGTAGTCAGTCCTCTCAAGCACAGTCTCCAAAAATAGTACGTTCTTGACAGATACAGAATGACAAATACGGAATAGACACAGTGGTTGTTAAATGCCAAGAAAAGGCCACAGAGTAAGCAGTATGAGAGCAAGACCCCGAGTGAGCAGAGATGGTAATCAAAGGGTGCTGCTTTTTTCCTGGGCTCACTAGCCCCTTCCAGGCTCTTGCTCCTCTCCCAAGGTGAGAATCCAACTGTGTTTCTGATCTGGATACTCACTGCTAGAACTAGAAACGAGAGGGAAAACACATTTTCTATTTCTCCTCCAATGCTCACCTGGCTTTTCCTCTACCTGCCATTCAGGGCTAGAATAGGGACGGAAATAAAATCACGTAGTTTTAGCCATACTCTTCATTCTTATTTACACCATTTCCGGAGGTATGAGAGATTAAAGAGAGTGGGAAATGAGGGCCCCCTACCCCGGGCCATTTTTAAGGAAATGTCTTAAAACTTCATGCTGGGTCACCAAGAAGAGTTTTCAGGCTGAGGAAGACTACGTGGTGACAAGTGGTCCAAGTTCACATCAACTTTAGAGAAAAAAATGAGTAAACGAGGAATCATCTGGGGACTGATAGAGAGTCCTGGTGTTCTGGCTGGCAGGCAGCCAGGGTCCCTGCACTGGGCAGACTGGCAGCTGAGCTTTCCTCACTGCCTGGATGCTACCAGCTGATGCAATTCAAGCAGCTGCAAATGGGTGGGGGTCGCTGCAGCCCATATACCCTAAATTGTAGGTCAGGAGCCTGGGGTAGGGCTGTCAGCTGCTGCCAGAAGGATGCAAGACATACCAGAGTCCCAGGAATGCTGTTGGCAACGAGAGGGTATGGAGAGGGGTTACCGCTGCGGACTGTGAGATGCATACACAACCTCAGAGGGACATTTCAGCAGTGGGTATCAGTCAATACGTGGACTTCTACAGATGAAAAATTCTGGGTGAACAGTCAGCTTGTACTGTGTAGTATGTGGGATAGGGACAAGAAAGCATATCTAAAACTCTAAATGAACAACCACATTAGAGTTGATACTGGAGATGGAATTTAAAAAAGAAAGAAAGAAAGAAAAACACTGCAGTATGTCTTCAGAGTAATCTTTTTGATTGGAAACTTCCTATATAGGAAGAAGGTTGTGTGTGTGTCACTAAAGAAGCATCTTTAAAGTGAATGCTTCATACCTTTTAAAGGGCTGCTGCGGTAAGCACGAGTGATGATGGAGAAGCTGGCAGAGCAGCTTCCTTTGAGGAGCTGAGCTCATTGCCATCAGAGCTCACCTCCCCATTGGAAGTGAGGGCAGGTGCATGTGAGACTTGTGCATTTTGCCAGAGCATTTAGTAGCAGGAAACTCCAGAATCCAAAGCACCTCTTTAAATGTGGTGCCATCCCTTAGGGGCTGAAGAGAAATGAGCCCTTTATGGCTTTAGTTTTTGAGTCAGCTCCATTTCTAACTGCCCAAGCATTCAGAGAGCTGGGGATTGTCCCTGCCCTAGGGCCTTCAGAGAAGAAGCAGACTTTCTCAGGGTAAACAGACCTCAAAGTGGATTGGTATACCTCAAAGGTCAGAACTGGTCACTGGCATAATTCGTACTTAATATATAATAATGATACGTACTTAATACTAAGTGTTGTTAAGAAATAATGAGGCTAGTTTTATGTTTGACTAATTAGAATCTGCAAATATTGTTTGAATTAGAGGATGTATGATTGGAGAGAGGCAGAAGAGGGAAATGGAGGTACTAAAACCTCTGCAGAAACACATTGGGTAGATTGTGAAAAAGAGTGGAACAATCAGAAACTAAAAGTTGGACTCCCCCAATTCCAACCACTACACCAAGTCTGCCCAGACTGTTCTTTTGCTACCTCTGGAGCAGTACTGATATGATGAGAGAGATGGTCAGGGAAGCCTTCCAGGGTCCTCAGGAGGAAAGGGTTAAGGCATTCCAGACTGGCCTCATTGTTATTTCTGTCCAGCCCTGGCACTGCAGGCTTCCTGCCTGGGATCACCTCCTGCATGTCCTGAGCTGGACCCTCATCCTGCCGGTAGACTGCTTGTGCTAGAGCATGATCGGATCCTCCACTTCAGCAAACTCAAAGGGATGAGACCAGAATTTCCAGGGACTCTTAATAGCCAGTAATGCAAGAGTTGTTTTTTTTTTTTTGTTTTGTTTTTTTGAGGTACCAGGGCTGGGGATTGAAGATTGAACCTGAGACCTCGTAGGAAGCTAGCACTCAACCACTGAGCCACATTGGCTCCCCAGAGTTGTTTCTTCTCTTTTGTTTGTTTTGTTGTTTGCTTTTGCTTTTAGGAGGCACTGGGGCTCAAACATGGGACCTCCCATGTGGGAAGTAGGCTCCCAACCCCTTGAGCCACATCTGCTCCCAAGAGTCTTTTTGAAATGATGGGTCTCTAGAAAAATTGCATATCTTTGGTTGCATGATCCATGCTCCTGGCTTTTGGCTGCCAGGAAACTCAAAGCTGTATTGGTGCTGAAGCTTCCTGAGCCTAGTATTTCTGAAATAAGTTTTTCTGATTTTTATTACTTAATTTTTGTCTTGTTTTACTTGTTTTGACCATTTTTGGCTTTAAGATATATGTTACTTTTATTATTGGTAGATTATCTTTTTAGGACACTGGAAAGAATAAACAAATACATCTTATAATAATGTACATGATCTTGAATATTTTGTGGCAGTAAGTCTAGTGTAGTTTGGGGGTTCATCTACTGACATTGAGCTTTAGCTTTTTTAGTAATCAAGGTGTCATGCAGGAATGTTAAAAAAAAAGCTGGAAGTAGATGTCATCACAAACAAATTTTGACTTGTGTACTGGTCCTTAAAGATTGGCAACCTCCCTGGGAGCAGTGCGAACTACACATTCCTATACCTAGCCCAGAACCTGGAAATCCTAAGGTAACCTGTAGTAAAGGCTGCCTGCCCTAAATCAGGTCCTGGAAGGTTTTGATAGGGCATGAGTCTTGGATTTGGAGAAGCCTCAGGAGCCTCTCATCCTCCTCTTTGTTTCTTGCCCCCTAAATGCAGTGTAGCATAGTGGCTAAAAGTGTAAGCTGAGACTATGTTTGCTCTCAAGTCTGCTGGCTTAGCAGTGCCCTGGAATACTGCTGGCTCTGCTTGAGACATGTAGGAAAGGAAAAAAGGGAGAAGGGAAAGAATGAGGGAGGACAGAATTAGAAGGGGAAGGGAGAGATAAAAGTATTCAGAGAGGAACAAGTTTGAAATGTGGTGGGGCATAGAAGAAAACCTTTCCAAATGCCAGGCTGGAATGCCTTGTAAGTGCATCACTTCATGTGTCTGGAATTCGCTTATCTGGCAACACCAGCCAACTCACATTCACCTGAAAACTGGGAATTGGGTAGAGGCAGATTTCCTTCAAACAGTAAAAATTGTTGAAAGCCTATCGTTAAAGTTAGTTCTTTTCTGGCTGAAAATTCCCCAGAGCTCTAGCTCTGAACCTATTTGTGAGATTACACCTGTAAATCATTCAAAACAATGCTGGAAATGCAGCAAAGATGTGCAAATAGTAACTATCCCTGTCATCATTATTATTTAATATATTTGCTTTGACACAATATTGACGAGCTTTGTTTCTCTGAGAGGACTGATAAAAAGGGAGATGGTTGCCAGAGGCTATAATAGCTGATAATTGCACAAACAAAACCAAAACCAGAGCCTTTCAGAAGCAGACCCAGGCCCTCAGTAAGTGCCACTTGCATAGAGTAAATAGTCTTAAACAGCTGCACAGTCTCTGGAAAGCATAGCATCAGTGATGTGAGCACATAACTGTGTTCACAGGAATGACCCTGATTCATTCAGCTTAGTGTCCTGTGTAAGAAGAAAGAGGGTATAGCATCGATTTTCGAAAAATTTCCAACTCAGGAAATTAAAATATAAGAAATAGAAAAGAAATCAGCACATGGAGGGAAGCTTCAGTTGTCTGAGAAGGTCATTTGTGTAGAAGTCCTCATTCTTCGGTAAAGCCAGGAATGTGAAACGGCACAGTTTATAACAAGTGGCCTTGAGTCAGGATGGAGAATGAGGGTCTGAAAAAAGTGGGCCTGATGTGGGGAGGCATAAATAGGCTGGGCGTGTAAAAGATGTGAGCAACCTCTTTTCCACACCCATTCTGAGTAGAGAACTAAACCTGGTTCTGGACAGCACAGAAAAGCAGCGCCATGACCACGGGCATGTAAAAATCAGATCTCAGAGAAAAAGCCCGAGAGAGAGAAGGAGACGCAGAAGGACTTTCAATGACTTGAAAGGTTTTTATGGAAAAGTTCTCACCCATATGAACTGTTTCTTTCCCTCAGTTGAAAAAACAGGACGTCTAGGATGAATGACTTTTGCTTTTTTTTCTAAGTCCCATCAATTCAGTAAGGTATTTTCCATTATTTTTTGCTGCAAAAAACTGTCTCCTATACATCAGTTAAAGGGTGCAAAAGAGAAATGTGCATGCTTGCTTATTGCTTTCCAAAATGGAAAGAGAAGGGCAGAGGTAGAAGTTCCACCTGAATTTAGAAGCATTTTTCTCCTCTCTGCATTCTGGACACATTTTCTGTAGCAAGTGGTTGGTGGTGCTGGCCAGACTAGCACCTGGCTCTGAGAAGGCAGAGAAATGTCACAGCAGGTGGACAGATCAGCTGCTCCCTGCCAGGAGCCTCAGAGAGGACATATGTCAGGCTACTCCTCTGGGAAGGCAGTGTGGGCCCCTCTCCAGGGAGGCAACGGACAAGCTTTTCTCTGCCCCTGTTCTCTGCTCCCCCTAGACCTGCCCTTCCCAGCCTGATGAGCAGCTTGATGTGGTTTGTGCGTCGTATGTCCTGGTGAGTCAAGATGCTCTCGCCCTTTGTGGACTACAACATAAACAGACCTCCAGGGCCACTGCCTTTTAGAGGGTGGGATTCTTTCATGGACAGGTGGACAGTATGTCAACTGAGCCTTGTGGATTAACACAAACCTAAACTTTGATTCAACTTTTGCTTTACTTTTAGTGTGTTTACCAAGATCTTTGCGTGAACTTTTTTTTTTTTTCTCTATACTGCAGGCAAACTGAAAGCATGGACTTAGGAAATGTGTGCAGGTCATAGAAAAAGATCAGGAGACATATTATTCTCTGTCTGAACATTACTTCAATTATTTAATTGTGAATTGCTTTGTAAGACTCTAAAATAAAACTGCACAAGACCCAAAACAATTTCGGTGGGTCTGTAAGTGATCGTGTGCTTGCCACTTGGCTGGAGTCCCTGGACTGTGGCCTGAAGTGCCATCACTCTTGGCTCCAGTTGCCAGAATAGTCCAGACATAACTCACTGAGGAGGATGCAGATCAAAACACCATCACAGAGCTGGCTTTTAAAACATTTTGAAAAATACATTAGCCCTGCAAGCCATTAGGTCACTCTGAGCCTTATAGGGAAAAATGTATTTCTCACTTCTATGGAATTATTTCGTAGCCAAATAGCCTTCTGACCAAGCTTGATATCTCTGTAAAAAACAGTTCATACACCAAGGATTTCATGATAACATATATGTAGAGTGCATGATGAACCCCATAAACACTGACTCACACTTATTACTATTGGTCTCTTTATTGGACCTTTGCTCTGGGCAAGATTTCTCTCCATTCCCCCTTATCACTCTGCCACACTGGTCAACCTGGATCTATCAGGACGTGGTGGGACAACAAGTATCAGGACTCCACACTTAAAAATCACAGATCTTTAAATTTAAAACTATTATATAATCACAGATCTTTCACATTGAAACACATAACTTTATATTTCTTCTATTTCAAACTCCTTGTATTAATACAATATAATAAAATACAACATAATAAATATTAAAAGAAAACTGGAAAATATAGGAAAGCTGAAAAAATTGCCCATAAGTGATAGAAAAAAATAAAAATTGCCCACTGTCATTGAAATATAACAATTGGTAATGTTTTAACAAGCAGTTTTCTCAGTCTTTCTTGTACATAGGATTTTTTAAAAATGGTCATACATAAGATAGTCATACATTCTGGTACACTGATTTTTACTTTACTTAATTTTATTAAATATTTGTCTACATTATTACATAGTATTCTGAATCAACATTTTAAATAATAGCTTACTGTTTAATAAAGAAGATATACTATGATTAAAACAGTTAGGAGTGCCCCTCCTTCTATTGTTAATTACACTATAATAAATATCTTTCTACATAAAACATTTTACCCTGCTTAGGATTATAAATAGCTTGTCAAATGTGTGATTTGAGCAAAAGATACATTCTTAAATTTCCTGATATGTCTTTCCAAATTGGTTTCTGAAAAAAAATCTCCCAAATTTAAAGACTCAGAGAGGTTCAGAGGTTAACGTCCCATAGAAGAACAATGTGACAGAGCCAAACATAGATTTTAGATCTCTTGGCACCTAGGTCTGTGCTCCTGACAAATCTGAGAGGCTGTACAGTATAGTGTGGGAGCACTATGCTAATTTTGTAATTCATAGATCTGAGCAAATAATCTGAAGCTGCATTGCTGCTAAATTCAGATTATGGTTACACATAGTAGGGCATGCCAGTTACAGTGCCATAATCTGAGACCATGAAGCAGAATTCACTAGAGAGGCCATTTCCTCTTTTCTTCTCCTCTCTCAATTATTTAAAAAAGGATTGAGCATCATGGAGCAGTCAAGCTAGCTGCCTTTGTGTTTGGTGTGGTAACTCAGGACATAATATAGTACTTCACAATATTGTGTGCTTTCAACTGTGCAGTCTTATTTGCTTAACCTTGGAGAGGGCATATATTACTATATCTATTTCACAGATGAGAAGAACAGGGCCAGAGAGGTTATATCCAGCCTGTAGGGTATACACAGCCTGTAGGTTGCAGAGTTGTGCGTAGAATCTATGTCTTTCTATTCCCAAGCCTTTGCCTCCAAGTGCATCTGTGGGAACAAAAGAATTGGTCTGTGGTCACATTGAGAGTTTGGTGGGTTGTATTCATCTCCACAAAAGAAAATGGCAGAGGGAAAATACGGTGCACTTTTCTGAGGGGAGAACATTCCAAGGTGAAATAGATTTGTGCTGAAGCCATGTTTTCCTCCGCACAGGAAAACAAGCCTGTTGAGCTTTGGAGCTGTGTGTGAGGGACTCTGATGTATGGTTTATAAGGTGAGATTAATGAATGTGTCATTGGTGGCAACATGCTGAGCTCCACTGGCTCTGGAGACCGAGTGCCACCTGTGATGGGAAGGAGGCGGCTGGGAGGCAGGGTCTCTGGAGAGCGTGTGGGCATCACTGACATACCTGTAAACGGAGCAACCTGTGACTGGATGTCGCTTTTGTCAGCTTCAGCTGAGAGTTTTACGTTATGGGGAGATAGAAATTTAATTGTCTATAACATGAGCTCTTTTGCTGCTGCAGCAGAGATGTGATACTGTCAAATTTTCATTCATATATTTTCTCTCTCTGCTCCTCCCCCACTATGTTCCCCCCCCCCACTATATTTCATATTTATTAACTGACCGAGAGCCTAAATGCATTCAACTTTGATGCAATAGGGAATAAGTTTATTTTAATTTAGTTTAGTTAATTTAGTATAGTTTAAGCAAAAATTTTCCCTTTCAGAAAGATTTGTACTATATCCCTGGACCAACATTTCTTATAGTTTTAGCATGACAAGGCCACGTAATTGCCAAAATCCATATGCACAAGATGAAGGTGCATCAGGTATGTTGGCCTGTGG
>JAQZBX010041106.1:0-22461 GCA_029593785.1 Cabassous unicinctus
GCTAATTATAAGAAAGACAAAAAAAAAAAAAAATTAAAAACATCATGCCACAATTTACACCAAAGTAGTTTTTAAATAAACAAATATCTAAATGCAAAAACAAATATGGTTAAATTATGCAAGATATAATACATACAACCCATAAAGGAAATGATTAATATAGTTAACTATAAATTTTAAAAAAAAATATTTTTGTACAGCAAAAGTCATACAAATCTAAATTATAAAAGGAAAAGCATAAAATTATTTTTAGGACATATAGTAGACAAAGGGCTTATTTCCTAATACACAAAGAACTTCTAGCAATAGGTAAATAAACTATCCCAAAAATTCAAAAGAAATTAGCTCAAAAATTTGAGTAAAAGGTAGAAAATTGGGCCCTGAACAGACCTGGAACTGTCTATGAGGATGACCTTTGATCTTCCTTTACACAGTACCATATCCTTTGCATCTTCTGAGTTAAGATCAATATGGAATATGAAGTACCAGGAGACAAATTTTACAGAGAAACCACTAATTTGTAGACTATGGTTTCATATGTAGGTCTTGGGCCAGCATGCTTAGGAGAAAAACACAGTGGAACCCAAGGTTGCGGTTTGTCTACATCAAGGTGAACTACCTTGATCTCTTTGCTAGGAGGTGAATACTACATGTGTGGATTAAGAATGGGGCTGGGAGGGGGAGGAATTTGTGTATGGGGGCTGCTTTATGACAGTTATGTTATGGGGACTATGTATGGGAGCAGCTTGGCCTCCTGGTGAAATGAAGATGCTGTGTCTGCTCTATTTCCTGTTCTGGATCTGGCTATAAAAGCTAAGCCATAATAGTTTTAGTTTAAAGGTATTGTGTCTTGTCAATTTGATTGCCAATCTGAACCTCTGGTCACTCCTAGTAATGGTGTGTATGTATATGAAACACACTCAAATTAAAATATAAATTGAAAAACAAGAATGAAAAGTAATTATTATCTATAGATTGGTAAAAATTCATGGTGTTGGTAAGGATGTGGAGAAATAGACATTCTTATACAATTTTAGAAGGACACTTTGGCAATATCTGTAAAAACCAGAAGTGTATACACCATTTCCCCCAGCGATTTCACTTGTTTAATTAATCCCACAGAATAACTATTCTATGGATGCACAGTATGTGAACATTCATGTCTTTTTAGCATTTTTGTGATGGAAATTTCTCCATCTAAAGTTTTTTTGAATTAATTAATTTTAATATTCATTAATTGACTTCTGGGAAGATGGAAGATTAGAGAGGCAGAGGGATCACTTCTCTCCTAGAAAAAATAGCTAGGGACATATGGAGGGCTGCTCTGGGGCTCAGGACACAAGAGGAAAGTGAGACACCACCCAGAAGAGAGGTGGGCTAAGGAAAGGAGTCTCAGCTGGCTGAAAACTCCTGTGAGTAAAGCTGCAGCAGCAGCAGCTGGCACCCATCCCCCGCCCCACCCTCAAAGCAAACAGCAATCTGCGGACTGCAGTGGCTGTGGACTACAGTGGCTGTGGATTGAAGGGGTTGCAGGGGTCCTCTTCCCCAAGAAAGGGGAGAGGGAAGGACACAACCTATAGCAAATTCAGATTTTGGCCAGGGAACTTGGTCTGCTGCATTGGAGGGTCTCAAATTTTCAGGTCTGGTGGTGCCTCAACCTTGTTTGTACTGAGAGCTGACAGGAAGCTAAAGATAATTTTCCTTCTCAAACACCTTCCCTACTGCCCCAGGCTGATTGCTGAGGAGGCAGAGGGACAGAGAGGGCAGCCTGCCAAGGGAGATCAGCTTCTGAGTAAGTTTGTTTGTGAGGCTTGGCCAGCCCTGAGGACATAATTAAGGAACTCAAAGAGAAAAACTTCTGGCCAAGAATTCTTTATCTGGCAAAACTGCCCTTCAAATATAAAGGTGAGTTAAAAATATTCATGGATAAATAGAAACAAAGAGAGTTCGAAAATAAGACTCTAGCTCTGCAGGAAACACTAAAGGGAGTTCTGCATCAGAAAAGAAAAGAGAAGAAAGAGAAGCTTTGAGGAAAGTGTAGAAATGAAGACTATCAGAAATGGTAACCAAAAAGGTAAAAAGATGGACAAAAATAAGATATGACATATGAAAGCCAAAGGATAAAGTGGTTGAAGTAAGTAATGCCTTTACAGTAATAACATTGAATGTTAATGGATTAAACTCCCCAATCAAAAGACATAGACTGGCAGAATGGATAAGAAAATAAATTGAAAGTGAAAGGTTGGGAAAAGATATTTCAAGCAAATAGTAACAAAAAGAGAGCAGGGGTAGCTATACTGGTGTCAGAAAAAATAGGCTTTAAATGCAAAAAATGATAAGAGATGCAGAAGGCAATTATAAATTAATAAATGGGACAATACACCAGGAAGGAGTTACAGTCATAAATATCTATGCACCTAACCATGGTGTCCCAAAATACATGAGGCAATCTTTGGCAAACTGAAAGGAAGAATAGTTGGGGACATGAACACACCACTCACATCAATACATAAAACAACTAGATGGAAGATCAACAAGGAAACAGAGAATTTGGACAATACAATAAATGAGCTGGACCTGACAGACATATACAGAAGATTGCACCCCAAATCAGCAAGTCATACATTCTTCTTAAATTCTCATGGATCATTCTCCATGATAGACCACATATTGGGCCACAACACATCTCATAATAAATTTCAGAAGGATGAAATTATACAAAGCACCTTCCTGATATTAATGGAATAAAGCTGGAAATCTATAATAGGTGGGAAAGGAGAAAATTTGCAAATATTTGGAGGCTAAACAATACACTCCTAAACAATTAGCAGGTCAAAGAAGAAATCGCAAGAGAAATTGGTAGATATCTCAAGACTTATGAAAATGAGAACACAACTTATCAAAGCTTATGAGATACAGTGAAAGCAGTGCTGAGAGGGAAATTGATAGCACTGAATGCTTACATTAAAAATAAAGAAAGAGTTAAAATCAAAGATCTAACTGAACAACTGGAGAAACTAGAAAAAGAATAGCAATTCAATACTAAAGCAAAAAGACAGAAAGAAATAACAAAGCTTAGGGCAGAAATAAATAAATTGAGAAAAAAAAAAAAACAATAGAGAAAATCAACAAAACCAAAAGCTGATGTTTATTTATTTATTTTTTTTAGAAAATCAATAAAAATCAACAAACCCTTAGCAAGACTAACAAAGAAAAAAGAGATGAAGCAAATTAATAAAATCAAGAATGAAAGTGGTGACATTACGACTGACCCCACAAAAGGATCAAAAAAGAATATTATGAGAAACTGTATGCCAACAAACGAGACAACCTAGATGAAATATACAAGTTCCTAGAAATGCGCGAACAACCTACAATGATGGATTGGAAGCCTAAACATTGTGAAGAAGTCAATTCTACCCAAATCGATTTATAGATTCAGTGCAATACCAGTCAAAATTCCAACAGTCTACTTTACAGAAATAGAAAAGTCAATTAATGAATTTATTTGGAAGGGAAAGGGGTCCCAAATAGCCAAAAACATTATAAAAATGAAGAGGAAAGTAAGAGGACTCACATTTCCTGACCTTGAAATGTATTATAAAGCTACAGTGGTCAAAACAGCATGGTATTGGCATAAAGATAGACATATTAATCAATGGAATTGAATTGAGAGTTCAGAAATTGATGCTCACTTCAATGGTCAACTGATTTTTATACGCCTACCAAGTCCACTTTTTTGGTACAGAACAGTCTTATCAACAAATAGTGCTGGGAGAACTGGCTATCTGTAACCAAAGTAATGAAAGAGGAACCCTCTCTTACTCCCTACACAAGAATCAAATCAAAATGGATCAAAGACCTAAACATAAAAGCCAGGACCATAAAACTCCTGGAGGATAACGTAAGGAAACATCTACAAGACCTTGTAGTAGGTGGAGTTCTCTTAAACCTTACACCCAAAGCATGAGCAACAAAAGAAAATATAGATAAATGGTACCTCCTCAAAATTAAACACTTCTGGACCTCAAATGACTTTGTGAAGAGGGCAAAAATTTAGCCTACTCAATGGGAGAAAATATTTGGAAATCACACATTCAACAAGGATCCAATATCTATGATTTATAAAGAGATCCTACAACTCAACAACAAAAAAGACAAATGACCCAATTTAAAAATGAGTGAAAGACCTAAATAGACATTTTCTAAAGAAGAAACAGCTGGCAAAAAAACACATGAAAAAATGTTCAACATCACTGACTACTAGGGAAAGGCAAATCAAAGCTGCAATGAGATATCATTTCACACCTACTAGAATGGCCACTATTAAAAAGAAAAAGTAAACAAGTGTTGGAGAGGATGTGGAGAGATAGGAACACTTATTCACTGTTGATCAGAATGTAGAATGGTACAGCCACTCTGGAAGTCTGTCTGGCAATTTCTAAAGAAGTTAGCTATAGATCTACCATGGGACCTAGCATGGTAGTAACTATGTATTTACACAGAAGAACTGAGAGCAGTGATACAAACAGACATCTGCAGATCTATGTTCATAGTGACATTATTCACAATTGCCAAAAGATGGAAACAACCCAGGTATCCATCAACTGACAAATGGGTAAACAAACTGATGGAATATTACTCAGCTATAAGAATAAATGAAGTTGTGAAACATATAACAATATCGATGAACCTGGAGGACATTATGTGGAGTGAAGCAAGTAAGGCACAAAAGGACAAATATTGAATGATTTCACTATTATGAAGTAAATATAATGAGTAAACTCATGGAATTAATAGCTAGCATATAAGTCACCAGAGAATAGAATGTGGTTAGAGAATGGGAAGCTGAGGTTTAATCTGTGCAAATTGGTAAAAAGTTGTTTGTAAATGTTTGGAAAAAAATAGAAATGGTGAAATCACATCATAGGCTTTGTAATTAGTAGTGCTAACATATGGGTGTGATAGTGGTTTGTTTTTATTGTGTTTTTTTCTGTGTGGTGTAATGAATATTTTCTAATATTGATTGAACTGATGAATGCACACCTCAGTGATTATACCAAATGCCATTAATTGTACACTTTAAATTATATGGTTTATGAACAAAAAGTATAATAGGGTAGGTTGGGGGAAAATACACCAAATGTAAGATGTGGACTATAGTTAGTAGCAATGCTTTGACAATGCTCTTTCATTATTTGTCACAAATGTTTCACAACAATACAAGATGTTCATGGTGGGGTGATGTATGGGAGCCATGTATGATGTTACGCATGCTTGTTTTGTAAGTTCACAGCTTTTAGTATACACTTATTGTTTACATATCTTCATGTATGAATGATATACTTCAATAAATTGTTTTTAAAATGAAAAAAGTAAACAAATTAATAATGTAATTTCAGATAGAGATAAGTGCTACGATAAAAATAAAGTAGCATAGGATTGTAAAAAGTGGTGAGTAATGCTGCGCTATTTTAAGATGGCGGAATCAGGCATGGTGACTTCGAGGCGGTGGCATCAGAAAACTGAGCGATGCTAAGGAGTCAGTAATAGAATGATCTGGAGGTATTTTCACAAAAAAATATTTTATTTGAAGTAAATTAAGCTCTTAGACTTAATTTCCAACTTACAAGTTAAATGATACCATAAAGAGATAATTAGACAAATTCAGAAGGAGGGGGCATCCTCTAAAACAACTTGTCCCAATGTCTTCCAAACCACTATCATTTATTTAGAGAGGGGTCTGGGTGTGGGGGAGGAGAGAGACAGAAAGAGAAAGAGAGAACGACAGAGAGAGATAAAATAAATAAATAATGCTAATCATTAATAGATGACTTTAAAAATTATGGTATATTTATGTAACAAAATAGCAAACATTTAAAAATAATGAGGAAAATACTGGAATATACACATATAGAAAAGAATATCTGAGCTATTTTTTGTGAAAAAAGCAAACTATAAAATGGTTTCTATATATGTTTTCTCATTAATTTAAAAAATATGCATATATCTTTTTTGCTGTGGAGAATTTCTTGATGACCACAGTGAGAGTACTGGCTATTTTGGGGCATAGGTCTGAGTTGCCAGAGTGGAAAGTGTAATCAATCATTCATCTAAAACCTTTTGATATTATTTGTCATTACCATGTGCACAAGTTGCTCGAATAACAAACATATATGTATAAATATATCTTTAAAAATCTTCTCAGAGTTGAGGCTATTCTAAGAATTGGAACAAAATATTTCATTTTTAAAAGTCCAGATTCTTTGAGATTTAGTTAATTATATACAATATCTTTTTATATAAATGGCATCTTGATTACATTATAGCTTCAATTCTTCACCCTTCCTTGGCCCTTCACCATGTGACTTAAAGCAGTTCTCACTAAAAGTCAGGGTTTTATTTCCCTACCCTTTTTTGTTGATGTTCTCCCACCCCCACCCCACCCCCCTGCCCACCAAGATGGCTCCCTTGTCTGTCTGTTCGTTGTCTGCTGGGCTTCTTTAGGAGGCTTTGGGAACCAAAACCTACAACGCAGGTTCTCCCACGTAGGAGGCAGGCACCCAATTGCTTGAGTCACATGCACTCCCCGCCCCCCCACCTTTTAATTTAGAAGATTTGGTGATATGCTTTGGTCAATGAAATGTGGTACAAGTATAATATCCTAGTTCCAAGCCTAGACACAAAGGAGCCTGGCATATTTTCTTTGGATTGTTCCTGCCCTCTGTCTTTGTCATGAGAACATGCTCAAGCTAGCACCCTGGATGATGAAAACACATGGAGGAGGATAAATTTGCTTCAGCTGTCTCAGCCAATGCCATCCTAAATTAGGCAACAGTCAACTGACACGCAAAACTGTTTAAGCCCCGACAAGATCAGCAGAGTCATATAGTTGACCAGCAGCTAACTGCAAACTACATAAGTGAACATTTGCTCACTAGCCCCAATCGGCTGAACTACCCAGACATGTAAACAAATAGTTATTTTGGTATGCACTGAAGTTGTTTGGTTGCTGGTTACACAGCATTGTAACTGATATAATACACATAAATAAACATCAAACTATCAAGGTGATTCAAGCAATTGCTTTTTCAGTCATCTGGCTTAAATTCTCAGAATAAGAAAAACTATAAAATTTTAAGTCTAATACTCTGAGTAAAATATGTCTTCTAATTCCTATTTGGATATCTGGAGAGAATTTGCTGGCTTTGCTGTCATTTTCCAAAAGTTTTCCGGAAATAGTAATGTCTCTCACAGCGTGGCCTAAAAACAACTTGAATAATATTTAAATGGGGTACTTCAATTACTAGGCAGATTTTATTCCCATTGCAAAATAAGTGTCCCAGTTGATAGTTTTGCACACCTAATTTGACAAAGGTTTTGAGAATCTGTGCCCTATTACATAAGATGAAAATTCATCAATGATGATTTTTTTCTTCTTACAGCAACAAAAAAGATTTTGAGACAATCTGAATAAGCATTTGAAGATGAGTTTGCAGTTAGTCCTTGTACACTTGCTGCTGCTCTATATTAATAATGGTTACAGGTGCAACAACAAAAATTAGAAAGAATTATGAAATTTCTGCAAGAGAATAAATCTAAATAAATTCATTAATTTTATCTGCAGTTGGTAAAAAGAGAACTTTGATTTGCATGTTGATTTAAGATTCAATGTGCCAATGAAGTATAAGCAAGCATGGCTAGTCATTGACTTATCATTCATTTCTATAAAAGAGAAAAATAATATGTCATCACAACAACCCAAACAAGTCACCAGAAGAATTCTCACTCCAACTGCTTAGCAAAGAAAGTGAACACAATAATGGCATTTCTACAAACTCAGTGTAGGGAGAACTTTACTCTTTTACAACAGACAGCATGCTTTGAAATGATTGATATCATAGATGTAAGATATCTGAATCACTCTTCTTTTAAGGATATTTCAAAATTGAGTGCATTCTAATTTTATAAATGTTTGCTTCTAAATTAACTGAAAATTAATATTAATCATTAATTGCATTAATATACAAAAAAATGAAACATAAAGCCCAAATCATCAACTTCTGGTTGAGTGTTGTAGATTTATTGCCTATAATATATAAACTATTGCTTTATTTAGAGTCTGTTATTCCAAAACGGAAAAACCTCTGGAAGCTTGACAATTAAATATGCCAAGTCTACATGTTGGGTTATGTTCATTGAGACTAGTTGGTCCTATTTTTGAGAGGAATGGAACCCTTCTTGTCTGGGATCTTTTAATCCTCTATTTTTCTTGTACAGAGGCCAATTTGACTAGCTTATAGAAAATCCTTAATGTATGCTAGTGGAATGAATCAATAGTGTTTGCTTTATTAACAAAATGAAGAAAGTTCTTTTATTTTTTTATGCTATTGCAAAATGGACATGTACCCAATGGGCAACACTTGCTGAGGAGATGAGATGCTGGTTGAAATACTGGAAATAAATCTACTAAAATATAAGAAAAGGAACAGATCGTAATCTCCAGTTAGCATAACCATATTTTATCGTCTGAACACTCCATTTCTTATTGTTACTCTGTATACTTTCTCTACCCACTATGACATTTTATTTCATTCAAGTTTTTTAATTGTGTTTTCATATATCTAAGTGAGTACAACAAATAAAGGATCTTTGAAGTCACAATATGGTAATCCAATTGTGGAGTTGGCCTGGAGGTGCAATTTGAGGGAGGAGTGATTTGCAGGCAAGTGAGTGACTTAAAGGCCTGAATTTCTGGAATTTCAGAATGACTAGAAGGCAAGAAAGACTCTCAAGGATTTAGAAGGAGATGCCAAATAGTGTAATTCACATAAAATACACAGAAAGTTTTACAATATTCTACACACAAGATGAACAGGCAGCTGTTGATTTGTCTTGCTAACAAATCTCAATATACATAAAACACTTTTTGCCCACCAATAAAGAGATAAAATACGTATTGAATTATTCACATTTTGCTTGACTAGTACTTATAGAATGCCTTCTACAGCAGTAACCTTAAATAATAACATTCAAATCCTAAGCCAGAACATTTCAACAAGTACCAAAAATACTTCGAATAACAAATATCAATTTTCATCAAAAGTCAGAGACAAAATTGAATTGACTTGGATTAAAAAGCCATTATTTAGTCAATTATTACTTTTAAAATTATGTTGAATAGTTTTTCTGGAGAAAAAAAATTGTTTATGTCTTTCTAATATGAAAATTAACACAAACATACAGAGACAAAATAGTAACAAAAGTTTGGGCTCCAAATTTCTCGAATTTGAAGAAACTTGAAAGTTGTCTATTTATGAAATAAGATGTTTTGTACTATTGAGAAAGCATAAGATTAAAAGAGAATGATCCCAATCTTCAAAAGAAACTACTTATTTATAGTTCTTATATTACTTTGCCTTTAAGAATGCATTATAAATATGAGGGTCTTAATATAGAGTACATAATATCTAGAAATAATGAGATCCTCCAGAGAATAGCAAGGTCATGAAAATATCTTATGGAAAAGGCAAAGGTTTTGTTTCTCACCTTTTTGCATTTATCAAGTCCTTTAAACCTATTCATATTGGGAGATATGAGTCTTACAAGTTAGACTTTGTCAACTTCATTGCCTTGGTTATATTTATTTATCTATCACACACCCTAAGTTAATAGTATTTATTTCTGATTTTTAAAAATGTATTCCACGTAACCTCAAATATTAAGAGAAAAATACTAACTGCTGAAGAAGCAAATATTTCAAATAGTGCTAACTTGATATATACATTCTAAAATGAAATAATAGTAAAGAATATGAGATTTTTCAGCATTTTTTTTCCATTTGGAAAGTTCCCTTCTTCTTCTCCAGGCATAATCTAAGGGGTTTTACCACTTAATACTATATTTTTCCAGCTTTATATTATTACTCAGCTATTTAGAAATTCATCTCAGCAAAATTTTCTGAGAAAACCTGCATTTTATCAGTGATGTATGAGGAAAACACGGCACTCTATTTACAATAACCCTAAGAGTCAGCTAAACTACAGTTGAAATCTTTTTTCCACAACAAAGGCCAATTTGATGGCAGTGTTGAATCTAATTTGCTTTAATTACATGGCAGTCAAGTCTTCAGGAGCATATAACTCCTGTGAGAAAAAAATCTCAGGACTGTTTTGGAATAATCCAGCAGACAGGAGCTGTGCAGACCTGACAATGACTCCTTCACCATCTGTAGCAGTCTGGCATTATTTATGAATTCCAAAAATAGATAATTGGCTTATGCTTATAAATTGGTCTGTTCCTCTGGGTACATTAGATTTTATTGGATTCAGAGGTTTCACTCTTACTTGATTATATCATGATTAAGGCTTTGATTGGGCCACATCAGTAGGACTGTGAGTCCCTACCCACCAAGGGGGCAGGGACTCACAGAGAAAACGACAAGGTGGAGGAGTTAGCTGGAATTGGAATGCTGGAGCCTGGGGAAGTACACACACAGAGAAGCAGATACATGAAGAAAGACAGAAGGCTCCATTAGACAAGGCAGAAGCCTCTGGAAGAGAGACACAAGCCATTTTCCTGATAGTCTAGAGCTGGCCTTGTGGAGAGAGCAGAGCAGCTGAACCCGGAGAGAAACAAACCCTGGGAGAGAGATGAGACTGATCCCAGCCTACAGCTGAAATTGGAAGAAGCTGGGACCACGGAGCCTTGAGAGGAAGAGGAAGCCTGAACCCTCGCAGACGTCGGCAGCCATCTTGCGTCAACACGTAGCAACAGACTTTGGTGAGGGAAGTAACTTACGCTTTCTGGCCTGGTAACTGTAATCTTCTACCCCAAATAAATACCCTTTATAAAACGCAACAGATTTCTGGTATTTCGCATCAGCACCCCTTTGGCTGACTAACACACCATTTCTTTCCAAGACACGGGGCAGTGTGGCATCTTGTAGTGATTATGTAAAACATCATTGCTGATTGGGAAAATTATGCAGGCAAATTTTTGGAAGACAAAATTCATTTCCATATTTTATCTCTGAATTATGTAAACCAAATTATTTTTTAATACATTCAATCGTTCCAATGGTAAAACCTTCTTTGACCAATACTTGATGAATGTTTAATTTGTGTTATAAAAAGAACACACCTGACTCCAGCCTTTAGCAATGTGTCAGCATCTGTGATTATTGCCAATGATAGCAAATGAGTTGGTATATCATAGCAAGAACACTTAAAATTGTTTGCTGTCTAGATCATAGGTTATAAAAGTTATTTTATTAATTGATGGTCATCTAGTCCTTAGGATAGCGTAACACCGATGGGAGACCAACTGAAAATAATAGTTTGATGTTAGATATCAATCTGGGTCTTTGTACATAGTCATTAAGTCCTGCTTGTCATGTCATGTATCAGTCACTCACCAGGTTTTGCCAGTTCTAACTTGAAGTGTAGCCCAAATTCATCCTTTTTTCTCCATTCATAGTGTCACAGTCCTAAAGCAAACAGCAACTAAATTAATAATCACTCCATATTATTGAGTGTCTTTTGTGTGTCAGCTTTCTCTTCATTATTCATTTGATTCTTTGAACCACCCACGAAGGCAGTATTTTTGTAATAAAAATACCTATCTAAGAGGTTTTTATGGTTAATTTTTTTAAAGCTATCTATATAAAGCATTTAGCATAGTGACCAGAGTATAATAAGCAGTCCACAAATGTCCATCATCAACCATGATCATCATCCTCATCACCATCATGATTACCATTACCAGATTACAATTGGGGAATCTAAGGTTCTAAAAGGCTAAGTAACCCAAGGTCAAAAGCAGTGAGGTAATACAGCCAGGATTTTGGTCCCTAGATCTGTCCTAAAAACTCCTGCTATTCAGGCCTTAATGTTACTTTGTTTTCTGTAGCCCTTAATAATACAACAAGTACATTTAATACAACTGATATTTGCAAGGAAATTGAAAATATGCAATAGAAATAGTCCTTTGCTTCAAGGAGCTTACATTCTTGTAGGAACTATAAGGTATACACATGGAGATATTGAAACATCTCCAGAATAGTTGACAATGTAGTGCCTTTTACATACAGAGAGGAGAATACAAAATTACATTTACGTATTTTAATATCCATAATGAAAAGCAGTGGGTGAAAACAAGCCAAAGAGGGTAAGCATAAATGTGGGAACTCTAAAGTGGGAGATACACCTCTGATAAGCAGAAAACAAGGAAGCCTTCATGGAGCAAACAGTTATCCTTTAGGGAGGGTTTTCTATCTCTGAAGCACCCTGTAGGCAGTTTCTCAATTACCATATCAACACTGGTTCAAGATCAACCTTCTGTCTTTTCACCATTCATCATGTCACTTTCCTATTCAAGAACCTACAATGAGACTGATATGGTGTAACAGAGAGGGCATAGTATCAGGAGTAAAATGTACTCTGCCACTTCCAAAAAGCTAAGTAATCTCTCTGAACTTCTTTTATCTCCTCCAGAAAGTGAGGGAATAAAAAAAGCTATAACAACATACCTCCATGTCTTTCTCTCTCACGGTCTGTACAACATTCTCGTTAAGCATGAATTCTTATTGTCATCAGTTGTAGCTGGGGAAAGTTACTAGGCCAAGGTGATTCAGTACATACAAAATGGAGCTTAACACAAGCTAATTAGTAATTAAAACTTGAGCAAAGTGCAGATTTTCTGATTCTAATTAAAAATACGATGGTATATTGAATATATTCCAAACCAAAGGGTTTTCCACAGTCAGAATATTTCAAAAGGTGGCTTCATTTTATTTCTTTCAATCGTATTATTCATATTTCCCCAACTATTCTCTTCAGTATGCCAGTCCCTTACATCTCCAACAGTCAGGCTCTTCACCATTGCTAGGACTTGGCTCATTTTATTTCCCTAGCAGAATATGTGGTTCGTTCTCCTTCTAAGCAGATCTGATCTTACCCATAGATCATGTTCTTCCTCCCCATCAACTTTTACAACGTCTATGAAAATTGATGACATGCATTTTTAAAACCTTATGACTTTCATTGTTTGTACAACATGACTTAGCATTTGATTATAAGGTTCAATTATTTGTTTCTGATTATTTTATACATTCATGTCTTTTCTACCAACAAAAATTTAAAACTCTATATTTTGGGTCTAATATAAACCTAGTAGAACTTGGCATATTTAACACAACTGAAATATTTTCTTACTGATTTAATGATTGTTCTCAGAAAGAGCATAAAATATCCATTGGTGTTATTACGGAGGGGGAACTGAAGGAAGATCTGCCAAATTACTTTTAACAAAGGTACAGAGTATCTGGATGAAAATTATTCTGGATACCTAAATATCTAATATCTTTGTACAGTCGATGTAAAATACATACATTCATTCAATTATTCACTTAAAATGGTTACTGAGAATCAGGTAGGTTCTAATCACTGAGTTAAGTGCTATAAATATGACCATAGTCCAACTCCTGTCTCAAAGACCTTATCTGGCAAGACAAAGAAGTAAAGACACTACATAGAGTGTGATCAAGTATCAATAGTGAATAAGGAAGTATATAAACAGTTGGGACTGACTCATCCTTGGAGAGCTGAGAAGATCCCTAGTGGCAGAATATATAACTAGAATTCCTAAAGAAAGAGATTCCAGGTATTTATGTAAAAGGATCATACAGAATACAATAGGTGCAAGATCAAAAGGGGAAAGAGATTATAGAAAATTTGCATAATTGTCAGTAGTTCAAAATAGCATATACACAGAATAACTTAGGTTGGAACTGAAGAAAATATAAAAAGGAGATGAAATGAGCAGAAATAATATCCCCACTTACAGGGCCCAATACTAGAGAATAAGCAAGTCTAGTTTAACTCAGTAAATATCATCTTTTGACTAAGTGTTTAAGAACAGGATAAATCAATTATACATTTGATCAATTCTAGAGCATGATGTTCTAGAAGCTTAAATATACCCCATGCTGCATGTTGACAAAGTCAAAATTTCTTCTTGAAATTTTCTTTATTTGGTGTTTCTCAAATTTAAAAGTAATTTTTGATAATTTAAAATACATACCACACAGCAGCAAAGCTAAGCATTTCCTCCCGACATATATATACCTTTCTCCTATTCATATAAATACATACAAGACCATAGGCACAAATATAGGGATAATGTTTGTTTGATAGATATTTTCCTCCTCAGAACTCCAATTCCTACTTTTACACACACTCTTCCCTCATCAGTTCAAATAACAAATATTAATAATTGTAAGTGTGTGTCTGTTGGCAAATAAATGGATTTTCACTTCTTTGTATTATTCTTTTTTAAAATAGTGTAATAATAGTTTTTACATATATTTTAATTGCCTAGTAATTTTAAATTTAATATTCAAATTGAAGTTATATATCATCTTTAGTTTTTAAAGCATATATATCTACTAGAGAAACCAACATGAACAATATTTCCTGCTCTCAGATCACTAAGATATGTTCATATAATGCATGTGTGTGTGTCATATACACATTTACTGTATTGTCATTTTTCTTTAGTATATTGATTTTTTGGAGAATATTATTCAGTGAAAGTATTTTAATATTTACTTCACAGCTCTCAGTCCCCTGCTGAGAGCATTCTAAAGACTTAATGTTGAAATCAGATATAATAAACTTGTAATGTATTCATATCAACCCTGCCTTTCCTCCTTGACTTTTGGGCTAATTATATCAATCATTGTCATCTCTATAGACACCCTGAATTCAATCCTTCTCAGTGAATACTTTTGTTTCCTTTTATTCTTTTCAATTTGTGGATACGTTTTCGTATTTCATTCTTATGCCTGACTTTTTTTTAGCATAGTCATAAAGTACTCATCTCTTTACTTCTAAAGCTCCTGTTTTTAATGAGGGTGATATATGAAAAACTTAAATCATGAGTTTTAATAAAATTTAACCGCACTTCTATATATTAACAATGCTATAGGAAATCCACTCATTTGCATCAGGTGTAGAGATGCATTCACTGGCACTATTATTTTTTACTGAGAATTTCTCGTTCTTTTTTTTTCCTAGAGCCTCTTCATGTGATAATTATGGTTTCACTCTCTAAATTTAGGAAGATATTAAAAAGGCTCAGTGATTAAGGAAAATTGCCATTGCAAAGGAAACATGTTATCATTGGAAATCTTGTAAAATATTAATAGCTGTAATAAAATAATAACACCAACAAATATTTGCATAACCTTTTTCACATTGTGCAAAGTGCCAAGACTATTATGTCAGGAGATCCAAATAACAACCTTTGTAATAGAAAAGCAAGGTCATTTTGCAAATGATAAAACTGGAAGTCACAGATATTAAAGTCTTCAAAATAACTAGTTAGTAAGAGACGATGGTCTGGAATGTAGCAACCAGATGCCCAGGAATTTTTCCAAATACTTTCAAAATTCTTCAAACTCCTTGTCAATAATAGCTTTCTTTCACAGGAAATAGTCAATAATATCTGAGGAAAGCTTTTTCCATCCTCCCTAACCTAGCTCTTAATTTTGTGACCACTTATGAGATCACAACATTCATGTCTAGAGAAAATAAATCTATATTTTAGTTCATATATATATATATATATATATATATATGTAGAGAGAGAGAGAGAGAAAGCACACTTACTGTATGACAAGCACTATACTAGGTGCCAGAGAATTTAAAAATGATAATAGTAATAATGCAGTTCATTCTTATACTTAAGGAAGAGACAGTCTTATTGGGAAGATGAATCCGTAAGATGAAAATTTATATACATAATAAAATATATAAAATGTAGTAAACCATCTGACACAGGTACCCATCAAGTGCTTTAGGAGAACCCAAGAATCAATTAGCTTGACTTCAGGAGAATAGGGCTGGAGGTGTTATGGGTAAAGAGACAAGGAAAAAGACGTCTTAATTTAGAAGCTACCTTCCAGAGAGTTTTAACAGGGGAGCAAGTGAATTCAAAAGGAAGAGCTTTCCAGGGGATAAAAGATAGAATATCATTCTTTTAGCCTAGCACTCTATCATAGCTAATGTGACCACATACTTTGTCAGTTAATGATCAGTGTCTGGGACAACAAACACAAATTAGGACTGCCCTGTGGAAACCTAGGCTTATAGTTGCCTTAGCATCTTGCCAGAGAGAAAGACAGTGTAATATAAAAAAAGATATACAAATAACTATCATTTTTTCATTTTACCTTTCTCAGCTGCCATTCCTCTCTCTCTTTCTCTCCAAAACATTTTCTGCTATCATTTATACAAGAAAGAAAAGGCTCAGTCTAGACGCTCTCTACCTGCACCTTACCCGTAGTAGGATAAAACTCATCTAAGACATATCTGCTGGCTCTGTTCCCTCTCTTTGTCACTACTGACACTGCCCTGGACCAGACCTCGTACCATACTTTTGAAAAGCCCCTTAAACCACCTCCTTTCCTTCAGCTCTGCACTTTATTCTCCGCCAGCCTCCACAATAAATTACCTAAAATCTATATCTGTTCATGGCACTCACTTGGACTTTAAGTTCAGTAAAGGTTCTTGGCTGGCACAAAAGGCCTTTCCTGATTTGCCCCACCCATAAATTTTTCTTTTCTTCTCCCTTGCTGCTTCTCTCTCACTCTTTACACTTCAGAAACTTAGCAATAAAACTCAAACACGATATTTTTTCTTACCTTTGAACTTTTCTATGTGCTTCTCACTTTACCTGGAATTCCTCTCTTCCTTATCTTCACAGAGACCCTCAAAACCCTGCTGAAATGTCATTTAATCTCTTCCTTTTTCTTTTTCACATTTACATCAAGTGAGTATATCACTTAAATCATGTCCCGTACTTTGTTGCCCTATAAATTGAATAAATATGTATTTTTGCACTAATTGTACTATATTGCATTGATTTATTTGTATGTCTCTTTCCTGTGTGATTGTCAACTGTGAGTGCAGGGAGAGCAAACCCATGCCTTGTTCTTCACTGCATTCCCAAGTCACTGGCTAGTAATGAGCACAAAGCAGGTCCATTATATATATAATGACTTTTATTTACTGTCAAATGAGGTGGTAGCTGCTGAATGACTCGGTTCATTTGCCAATACAAAATAAACAGGCTCAATTCAGAAAGTGTTGGAAGTGTTTGTTATCTACAGCCCTCTTCATATCACTCTTTCTGTGAAAAATATATTTAATACAAAGTGAATAGCAGCATTTGTAAATATACCTGGATCTGAGGGTCTAATGATAATTTTACAAATCCTTTTTTTCCAAATAGAACTCTGGAACAGTAGTACATAGATGATCTCTTCCTAAATATAACCAAATGCAGAGGCCATTTATATTCCATTAGCTTTCAGCTTAATCATTTGTGTAATAGAAATATCTGTATTTGCCATCTGATGCGCAAGCAGATGCATTGAGCATAAAATCCCTCATTCTCTATATAGAAATCCAGGTTGCATGTGTTGGGGAGGGCAGTGCAGAGAGGAGTGAGGAGGTGCTTAAATCTAATGTATGGCAACTTTACATCATAATCATTGCAACATTAGTAGTGGACGGACATTGAATCAGTTACATATTTATTTTTTAGGAAAGAAAGAGAGCAGCCTAGTGTGTATACAAGTTATTGATATTTGACTCTGAAGAAATGAAACTGCTCTAAAACTCAAAAAAGTTAACTACCCCATGAAGCTAAGAGGTTTCAAAGCTATTACATATATTAAAAATAATTCCACAAGCTTTGGCCTGAAACTAGAGAAGGCCTGCTAGTGCAACAGCTAAGGATGAGGAGTCTGGTGAGCTTGGTTTCCTATGCTGTGCCAAATCTACAAGCTGTCCCCACAGTCTGAAGATGGGGAAATGTGTTTATGGCATGAGTTCCTGCAGAATGAAATTTGAAAGACCAATCTACCACCCTCAGCTGAGGCCAAGAGCCACAGAGAGAGCATCTCTATCCTTGGAGGAAAAAGAAACTGTTGGAATCCAAAGCAATAAGTCACTTCTGGACCTTGAAAATCTGAAAGAAATTTTCAAATGACAAATAGAAAATCATGTGCTCTACAAAATAGAAATATGTGTCTAACAAAAAGAGATCAAAATCACCAAACTGTACTTCTTCTATATCTGGGACATATTTTAAATAAAGTAATGAAAATTCAAAGTATATATTAAATTAGATTCCTTAAGGTTGGAAGTTAAAGAGTTAGAAAAATTGCCTTTGATTTTGAATCTGTCTAGTACTGCAATAATAAAATAATAATTGAAGTCATATTGAAGAAGACAACTTTTTAAGTATATATTTCTTATTTTTAAAGAAGCTTTAGATTACATAAATGTTACATCAAAAATATAGGGGATTCCCATATACCCCACCCTACCCCTCCCACACTTTCCCATATTAACAACATCTTTCATTAGTATGGTACATTTGTTACAATTGATGAACATATCAAAGCATTGTACTAGCCAAGGACTACAGTTTACGTTATAGTTTACACTTTGTCCTACACAATTAAGACTAATTTTGTGTTAAAGTATTTGGCAATTGAGTCCTATAGAATTTTGGGGGTTACATACTTTATGAGTCACTGATTTCCTTTTCCCTTTCTTTTCTTTTCTTTAAATTACAAGGCACGTTGCAGTTGTCTCCCCTATAATTCTGGTACATAGAATGCTAAGTCCAAATAAGCAATCAAAAATAGGAAGCAATATGTGACCAAACTGTAGTTTCTTCTTTAAATATATCTTTAACCTAGGAAATATCTGAAATTTTTTATATGAATTATTTCTTCTTCCAAGCAAAGATCAAAATTAAAAAGAAAAATGCTTTTGTGTTTTGGAATTTTTAGATCCAAACTACATCCAAATTCAGGCCACATTATTATTATAGATGAGACTATGCTTTAGTGATTGGATTTGTTTCCTAGGGCTGCCAAAACAAATGACCACAAATGAGGTGGCTTAAAACAACAGACATGTATTCTCTCATAGCTCTTGTGGCTAAAGGTCCAAAATCAAACTGTTAGCAGAGTCATGCTCCCTCTGAAGTCTCCACCAAAGAATCTGGTGCATGCCTCTCTCCTACTGGTTGCAGGCAATCCCTGGTGTTTCTTGACTTGGAGACCTATCACTCCAATCCTTGCTTCCCGATTCACATGGCATTCTCTCTGTGTACTGTGTCTCTGCGTTCAAGTTTCTCTCTTCGTAAAAGAATGTCAATCATATTCTATTAGAGCTCACCCTGGTCCAGCATGACTTCATGTTAACTTATTTCCAAATAAGTTAGGACTTGCACATAATTTTGGGGGGAGATACAATTCAACCCATAACAGTGATGTACAGAAATCTTCTTGCATGCAGTTTTTAAAAGGTTGTACATTATAAATAGAAAATCTGTGTTTTATTAAGTCAAGCTGAGGGAAAATGCTCATTAATGCAGTGGTTTGGTTTCCTAGGCTGCTTAAAGCAAATACCGTAAAAAGGGTTGGGTTTTTAACAGTGGGAGTTTATTAGATTGCAGTTTGAGGCAGAGAAAATGTCCAAATCAAGGTTTCATCAAGGCAAAGCTTTCTTCCCAAAGACTGGCTCCCAGTAATCATTAACTCCTCTGCCACTTGGCAAGGTACATGGCAATGTCTGCAGGTTTCTCCCTCCTCTTCCAGGTTTCATCGCTTTCAGCTTCTTGCTCCCATGGCTTTCTTTCTCTCTGTACTTTTCCATACCATTATTTAAAAAGGACGCCTGTAAGAGGATTAAGATCCATTCTGATTGAGGTGGGTCACACCCTAACTGAAGTAACCTCATCAAAAACCCTAGTTACAATGAATCCACACCCATAGGAATGGATGAAATTTAAGAACATGTTTTTCTGGGGTACATACATCTTCAATCCACTATTTGCAGGGACAAATATACTTTGTTTTATTAACACCATTAACTCACAACAAAAAGAGCCATTGGGGACTACACTAGAATCTAAATTTTTAAATAAGAATTAAACATAGAGTTCTACTTACCCATTTTAAAACTAAAAATAGAAATACAAAAACTCTATTCAATAAATAGTAAAATGTAAATACATATTTCATCATTAAATTATGGTTATTTATAGGAGTAAAGCTGAAGAAATAACTTTAGAGGAAACACAGTTAAATTAATAGGTTTCCTGTCCTGGTCCACTCGCAGACCCTGCATAGACCAATTTGACCTTGATCTGTAGCCATGCCTTAGTGTCAAGAGCTAATTTGGACCTCACAATCCATATTCACCAATCTTGCTAAATACTGCTGCAATTCCTAGTCTCATAGAGTATACTAATGCTATTTTTTCTTGTGATCAAGCCCCACATTCTTTTTTCTTTTACAAAAATTTGTTCCTTATCCAGTTAATCCTTACTGAATACTTTTCCTTAGTTCCTAGCACAAAATTTTAGTGTTACTTTCACACCTTCCAAATAAGTACAATATACCTGATAATGCTTTGTCATGTTTTGACTGTTAGTACCTACTCTTCCAGTTTTGAGATCTTCATGATGTGGACCATCTGCCTGTTTGTATACCTGTACTTCCTGCATCTAAAATTTGTTCTTATTAACTCTTCAATATAAATGAATGCCTCTAGTTTTCTGATACCAACCTTAATCTAACCCATGTAGTAGAACATAAAATCTGTTAGATTGACTGGGTCTTAACTCTGCTTCTTAGTTAGCTCAGGCAAGTTAAGCAGTCCTTTTAAACATCAGATTTCCTATTTCCAAAAAAAGATATAATGATAGTATTTACTTCAAATAGTTGTTGAGAAGGTTAAATAAGGTAGCTCAGGTAAAGCATTTAGTACAGTGCTAATAATAGAATAAATATACAGGTGTATGTGGAGGGGTGATGTATGAGAATTCTGCACATTATGCATGACGTTTTGTAAGCTCACAACTTCTCTAATAAAAAATATATTTAAAAAACAACACCTTGCATATATAAGTCCAAAGACAAAAAAGTAAACAAATTCATCATATACAATGCAGATATGAAAACAATGGTTTGGCAACTTTAAAGTGTTAAAATGAGAAATCAAAAACAAAATCAAAACATAACAAAAACATCTTTATATCCAAAATTCTATATTCAGCAATATTTTCCATCAAAAATGAAAACATGGTAAGATTTTTTTTTAAATATCAAATTTTTATTACCAGAAGTCCTGTAACATAGGACATGATAAAGAAAGTTTTAAAGACTAAAGAGAAATGATACCAAATGTAAAATGAGATCTACAGGAAGGAATGAAATTACCAGAAATTGTAAATATGTTGGTAAATATTAAAGACTATATCTGTAAAATGAATAACAAGGCAAGAATGAAGCCATCATCATCATCATCATCATCATCATCATCATCGTTTAAAAGCCATTAAATGAATGAGAAGCCAACAAATAAATTTAGCAGGGAGATTGGCAGATTTTGGAGTGTTACAAAATATTTCTTCGGTTATGTAAACTGAAGAAAAGCTAACATTTTCTAAATCAAGTCTCAATTTATTTTCCTTCATAACTCCTTTAGATATTAAATTGCTTTTCTTAAAATTTTAGAAGAAATGAAGTTAACGTTAAACGTATTGCATTTTATGTAGAAGTATTTTATTAGTTTATTTTAATTACGCCAAAAGCAGCTAAGTTCAATAAATACTCCTATATTAACTCCAAGCAATACTTTCATAAATGATATTAAACAATCTTCAAAAGAGTATAAATATGATATAAAATAAACTTATAAACTCAGTATATTATACTGAAAATAAAGTTAAACCAGAATATGATCTAGAGGGAAATATTTTAGGGATATATTTTTTTCCTGAAAAAATTATAATAGATAATTATAATATGCTGGAAAAAATATTCCATAATATATTAGGAAAACTGTCATCACTCTGAAATTTATTGGTTTGGATGCTACACAGTAATTTATTTAAAATCTTTTAGCATTTTTTTAGTAGTAGTTTCAATAAACAACACTTTAAAACTCACAAGTTATAAAGAACTTAATCTAAGAACTTTCATTGAAGTTTGTATTTTGTCTCTTTGCTTCTTTACATTTCATAGTACTTTGTATATTGGTTTTGTGTAGGCAGTTATTAGTTACCAAAACACATAGAATAAAATGGTGATTAACATTTACTCTACAAATCCTAATCACAGCAAGCACTTACTGAAAGTTTACTATGTGAGGGCTTTGTTCGAAATATTTTACAGTATTAATTCACTTAATTATAAAATTTTAGAAGAAGAAAATGAGACACAACGAGATTAAACAACTTTTCAAAACTTTCCAAAACTGACTAAGGACAAGTTTGCTAGAGTCCAAACTCAACTCCTATACCGAATTGTCTAATTATAAGTAACTAGGTTAATCAAAATCTAGGGGATTTACTGAGATTTTGTGGAATAGT